>JBBGZY010000263.1:0-97500 GCA_037952925.1 Lithobates clamitans
TGTGTCTTCTTTTGCATTTTAGTGCCTTCTTTAATCTGAAGAAGCGGGCAACCAAGAAACGTGTTGAGAGCCTGACGGCCCACACTTGCATTACATCTTGAGCAGCTTCTCAATCAGAGGTGACTCCCCTGGTGGGGGATGTAGGAACCCTCTAGAGGGATTCCAACTTTCTATTCTCCTGTATTTTTATATAATCCTATATCTATGGATTGTTTTAACACGTATAATGTTTGTAATAAAACTTTTTATTTCTAATAGCATCTAATTTGTCAATGTCCTCAGACGGTACCATGAAAATCCTGCTGCCCCGTTTCACTCCAATTTTCTACCATGTTTTGGGATGAGGGTACCTGTATATTATACTGATTCTTATCTTTACCCACAGAGCAGTCTTTTTCAATGTATGAAATATAATGTATGACCATCAGATAGAAAAAATTTCCCTTTTACAAATGTGTAAATCAGTTATGAAGCGGACCTGTGCTGCTTTGGTTAACCTTAAAGTGGTTGTAAACCTCAGACATGAAATAAGAACAAAGCATATCCCTCTATAGTGAGTTCTTGTCTAAATCCAGAGCATTGAGTGTCATTTATGTCTGCTGCCTCCTTCCTCTGCTATCAGGGTTCATGCCGATCGGTAGTTCTAGATGCTGCGGTTTTCATTCAAATGCGTACTGCTATGTTTGAATAGAAAACTAAGCGTTTGACAAGAAAAGGATGCATTGACCTGCTTTGCCTGGAGTTCAAACGTAGCTTAATAGGACATTCTGCATCCGAAGAAACACAGTGCAGTGCAAAGTAGGACAAACGCAGCCTCTTAACCGCCTCATGTACAGCTCAGTTAAAGCCAATCCTTCTTTTATAGATATATTTTTTTTTTTTTCTCATCTACATTTAACATGTGTTCCAAAGGTGTTGTGTGTGCGTTGAAATTATTCCAATTGTAAACTTTCTGGGTGTTGTCCTGTAACCACGGGTCTCTGACGCATGTTATTTACCCAGCAGGAGCACTGGCAGCCAGCCAGGCTGAAATAGAAAACCACCTGGAGATGGGCCGCAAGCTCCTGGCTGCTGGACAACTGGCCGAAGCGCTGTCTCATTATCACTCCGCTGTGGGTGAGTATAATACTGTGTTCACAGAGTTAGAGACCCTGCTAAATCCATCATTCGGATAAGTACTCACAAGTGTGCCTATAGTTTAAAATTCTGTTCGGATTACCTTTTAATAAACCTGCATAAAACCCTTAACAGGTGTAGGATGTTCTTCATGTTCAGTACTACTTCCCCCCAATAGCCATAGAGGATATAAATCCACTTTGTGAGCACCAGATGCTTTTACAAACCCAGATATCACCTTGTAAAAGCAGCCATGGCATCATCACTGTGCTGTACATAGCCTATGCAGAGAGCAAAGATGGGTGAGGGGCCCGGCAGCTCCAACCACTACTGGAGGGGGTGGAGACAAGACCAGTCACCCTGCAAAAAGAGAGGGACCGGTCTTTATTACAGGAGGGGGCGGAGACAAGACCAGTCACCCTGCACAAGGAGAGGGACCGGTCTTTATTACAGGAGGGGGGCGGAGACAAGACCAGACACCCTGCACAAGGAGAGGGACGGGTCTTTATTACAGGAGGGGGGCGGAGACAAGACCAGTCACCCTGCACAAGGAGAGGGACGGGTCTTTATTACAGGAGGGGGCGGAGACAAGACCAGACACCCTGCACAAGGAGAGGGACCGGTCTTTAATACAGGAGGGGGCGGAGACAAGACCAGTCACCCTGCACAAGGAGAGGGACAGGTCTTTATTACAGGAGGGGGCCGAGACCAGACCAGTCACCCTGCACAAGGAGAGGGACAGATCTTTATCACTGGAGGGGGCCGAGACCAGACCAGTCACCCTGAACAAGGAGGGGGACAGGTGTTCTGTCAAAATAGCCAATTCATCGAGATCTTCAATCGCGTCACTTCTGGTTACTGTACACCATCAGTAATTGGAGATTTCAACGAGTAGCTGTTTTGACACAGTGGCTAACGAGGAAAAAGTTGTCACTGCCTCGGAGGTGGCTATTTTGTTGGTTAGTATTGGAGTGGACTAACCATGTCCGCTCATAATATCGTGTTGTGGTTGTGGTGTTGCATCAAAACGGGAAGTTGTCGAAATCTCTAATTACTGACGGTTTACAGTAACAGGAAGTGACGTTATTGGAGATCTCGATGAATTGGCTGTTTTGACAGAACACCGGGGGGGCGGAGACAAGACCAGTCACCCCGCACAAGGATAGAGCAACAGTGAGTGGTCTTTATTATCGGAAGCTCCTGCACAGAGGGAAAGTCTCATACTGAATTGCTGCACACATCTGAAAGAAATACACAAAGCACACCAAACTTGAAGGAAGAATACTTAACATATGTATTTATACAATATTTACTTATGTGGAGTTCAGTTTTAAAGTGTGTGTGTGTTCACCTTTTTACACCATCGATATGCAATTAGCGGACTTCCAGCTGTTGCAGAACTACAAGTCCCATGAGGCATAGAAAGACTCTGACAGCCACAAGCATGACACCCAGAGGCAGAGGCATGATGGGATTGTAGTTTTGCGACAGCTGGAGGTCTTTTCTCAACCAGGGTTTCTCCAGAGGTTGCTTGGGGTTCCTTGAGAAATTTCTGCCTCTCAGGTTCCCACTGACACCATTGATCTTCTTTTTTTTTTCCCCAGTGACCACAAGCGTAAGGAGCATTCTTCTCAATCACTGTCATGCTGGTCTCCTTGAGACTGGAAAGGTTATTTCTAGGGTTCCTCAGTGTTATAAAGGTTCAGAAGGGCTGGTGTAGGGTATTAGTTCACCTTTTCGTCTTTTTTTGTGAAAAGGAGAACTTACACTTTAAAAGCAAGATTACAGATGTGATTACACTGTAGAAAACAGTAGTCAGGCCCCACTCACTGCTCACTGTAATGCCTTTATTTTGCAGATGGAGACCCCAAAAATTACCTGACGTATTATAAACGCGCCACCGTCTACCTGGCGATGGGAAAATTCAAATCTGCTCTTCCAGATCTTAGCAAAGCCATCGAGCTGAAACCAGACTTCCTGGCCGTAAGTTACTGAATCTAGTCACTGCCATGGGAGGGATATAATGTGTACATGCATTGGAGATCAGGTTTGCTCCTGACGTACCAGTCTGCCCAGTGCTACCTGTGGGTCACCTTTCAAAGACCATTAAATTGGGGCTCCATCCACAACCTTTTTTGGGAGGAAACGTTTTTTCTTGCTGGCCTTGATGTCAGCAGGGAGACCTCTTCTGTTCCCAGTATGTCTGTGACAGCCTGGTCTCCACTGGGATGTCCTCCTCCTTCTTCTATTTAGAGCGTGTTTTTCAGGTCTGCCAATGAAGTGTTTGGTTGGAGTCCTACCTGGAAAGATCAATTATATCTAAAGGACACTGTGTGCGGCATAAACAAGGAGTTCCAGCAAACTTTGGAGTGTTTCTTATATCTTCATGTTTATTATCTCCAGGCCAGACTCCAGAGAGGAAACATCCTTCTGAAGCAAGGGGACACGCAGGATGCCGAGGAGGATTTCAGGGCTGTGGTGAGTCTGCACTGGTATTGTAGTATGGATAAGATTGGTCTCTGTGATCTCATGAATGTAAGGTGTCGGTGATGTCCCTGGTCTCTAGTGATTGGACGGGCTGTGTTCTCATGAATATGAAGTGTCGGTGATGTCCCTGGTCTCTAGTGATTGGACGGGCTGTGTTCTCATGAATATGAAGTGTCGGTGATGTCACTGGTCTCTAGTGATTGGATAGCTGTGTTCTCATAAATATGAAGTGTTGGTGATGTCTCTGGTCTCTAGTGATTGGATGGGCTGTGTTCTCATGAATATGAAGTGTCGGTGATGTCACTGGTCTCTAGTGATTGGATGGGCTGTGTTCTCATGAATATGAAGTGTCGGTGATGTCCCTGGTCTCTAGTGATTGGATGGGCTGTGTTCTCATGAATATGAAGTGTCAGTGATGTCACTGGTCTCTAGTGATTGGACGGGCTGTGTTTTCATGAATATGAAGTGTCGGTGATGTCACTGGTCTCTAGTGATTGGACGGGCTGTGTTCTCATGAATATGAAGTGTCGGTGATGTCACTGGTCTCTAGTGATTGGACGGACTGTGTTCTCATGAATATGAAGTGTCGGTGATGTCACTGGTCTCTAGTGATTGGATGGGCTGTGTTCTCATGAATATGAAGTGTCGGTGATGTCCCTGGTCTCTAGTGATTGGATGGGCTGTGTTCTCATGAATATGAAGTGTCAGTGATGTCACTGGTCTCTAGTGATTGGACGGGCTGTGTTTTCATGAATATGAAGTGTCGGTGATGTCACTGGTCTCTAGTGATTGGACGGGCTGTGTTCTCATGAATATGAAGTGTCGGTGATGTCACTGGTCTCTAGTGATTGGACAGGCTGTGTTCTCATGAATATGAAGTGTCGGTGATGTCACTGGTCTCTAGTGATTGGACGGACTGTGTTCTCATGAATATGAAGTGTCAGTGATGTCACTTGTCTCTAGTGATTGGACAGGCTGTGTTCTCATGAATATGAAGTGTCGGTGATATCCCTGGTCTTTAGTGATTGGACAGGCTGTGTTCTCATGAATATGAAGTGTCAGTGATGTCACTGGTCTCTAGTGATTGGACGGGCTGTGTTCTCATGAATATGAAGTGTCGGTGATGTCACTGGTCTCTAGTGATTGGACGGGCTGTGTTCTCATGAATATGAAGTGTCGGTGATGTCACTGGTCTCTAGTGATTGGACGGACTGTGTTCTCATGAATATGAAGTGTCGGTGATGTCACTGGTCTCTAGTGATTGGACGGGCTGTGTTCTCATGAATATGAAGTGTCGGTGATGTCACTGGTCTCTAGTGATTGGACAAGCTGTGTTCTCATGAATATGAAGTGTCGGTGATGTCACTGGTCTCTAGTGATTGGACAGGCTGTGTTCTCATGAATATGAAGTGTCGGTGATGTCACTGGTCTCTAGTGATTGGACGGGCTTTGTTCTCATGAATATGAAGTGTCGGTGATGTCACTGGTCTCCAGTGATTGGACGGGCTTTGTTCTCATGAATATGAAGTGTCGGTGATGTCACTGGTCTCTAGTGATTGGGCAGGCTGTGTTCTCATAAATATGAAGTGTCAGTGATGTCACTTGTCTCTAGTGATTGGATGGCTGTGCTCTCATGAATATGAAGTGTCGGTGATGTCACTGGTCTCTAGTGATTGGACGGGCTTTGTTCTCATGAATATGAAGTGTCAGTGATGTCACTTGTCTCTAGTGATTGGATGGCTGTGTTCTCATGAATATGAAGTGTCGGTGATGTCACTGGTCTCTAGTGATTGGACGGACTGTGTTCTCATGAATATGAAGTGTCGGTGATGTCACTGGTCTCTAGTGATTGGACGGGCTTTGTTCTCATGAATATGAAGTGTCGGTGATGTCTCTGGTCTCTAGTGATTGGACAGGTTGTGTTCTCATGAATATGAAGTGTTGGTGATGTCACTGGTCTCTAGTGATTGGACGGGCTTTGTTCTCATGAATATGAAGTGTCGGTGATGTCCCTGGTCTCTAGTGATTGGACGGGCTGTGTTCTCATGAATATGAAGTGTCGGTGATGTCACTTGTCTCTAGTGATTGGACGGGCTGTGTTCTCATGAATATGAAGTGTCGGTGATGTCTCTGGTCTCTAGTGATTGGACGGGCTGTGTTCTCATGAATATGAAGTGTCGGTGATGTCTCTGGTCTCTAGTGATTGGACGGGCTGTGTTCTCATGAATATGAAGTGTCGGTGATGTCACTTGTCTCTAGTGATTGGACGGGCTGTGTTCTCATGAATATGAAGTGTCGGTGATGTCACTGGTCTCTAGTGATTGTGAGCTTTGTTTTTTTGTGAGCTTTGTTTTGAAAACACCTTACGGGTATGAAATAAATTAATTTTCTTCTGGCATGCAGCGTTCAGGAAGCATCAATATTAATTTTTACTCTTCCTAACAATGTTCTATCTTAAGTTGTAAAATGTATTTTTCTTTTCCAAACAGTTGCTCAGCAGCCCAACCAATGAGGAGGCAAAGAACCAGCTGGATCGAGTAAGAGAAGTGGAGGAGAGGCACGAGCAGGCGTGGGCAGCGTACGACAGAGAGGATTATGGGGAAGCAATCAGCTTGCTAGAGAAAGTGATTGAGGTAATGAGTGGACAGCATCTGTTACTCGTACTCCTTCTGCAGTCTCCTAATGTACTTTAAAAAAAAAAAAACTTTGCATGAAACACACCACTGGAATATAATGACTCAATTATGAACTAAAATGGCATTTATTGGATACACTTGAGCATACTAGGCAATGAAAATTCATCACGGTAAATAACATACAAAATATTATAAACATGATTGGTAAATCACATAATGAATCGCATACTAATGAGATAATGGTAACTAATTACATAATGTGCCCAAATTGTTGCTGTATAATAAAATAGACCCGATTATCTACAAACATGATTAACATAATATAGAGCCATGGTATTAAATAATTGATTCGTAATGCTCAAAGGTTAAAATCACATATTGACCCCACATCTGTCCATAAAGAACACCTGTCACGCGCCATTCCTATTACAAGGGATGTTTACATTCCTTGTAATAGGAATAAAAGTGATCACATTTTTTTTTTTTTTTTTTAAAAGGGAAAGTGTAAAAATAAAAAAAATTGTAAATAAAAAAAAAGTTAACGCCCCTGTCCCTGCGAGCTGGCACGCAAAACGGAACGCATACGTAGGTTGCGCCCGTATATGTAAACGACGTTCAAACCACACATGTGAGGTATCACCAGGAGCATTAGAGCGAGAGCCATCATTTTAGCACTAGACCACCTCTGTAACTCTAAACATGTAACCTGTAAAAAAATGTAAAGCGTTGCCTATGGAGATTTTTAAGTACCGAAGTTTGGCGCCATACCACGAGTGTGCGCAATTTTAAAGTGTGACATGTGAGCGTAACATCTTCTGTCACATTATACAAAAAATTGGGCTAACTTTACTGTCTTTTTTCATGAAAATTTTTTTTTTTCCCAAAAAACACGTTTGAAAAATTACTGCGCAAATACCGTGTGACATAAAAAGTTGCAATGACCGCCAGTTTATTCCTTAGGGTGTCTGCTAAAAAAATAAATATATATATATAACTTTCTAGCAAAAAAATGATGATTATTACATGTAGGAGAGAAGTGCTGGAATTCGCATGGTATGGTTAAATCAGAGTCAATGGCTTGGTATTTTGGACAGCTATTTTATCTAAGAGAAATTCCCAAAACATGGCCTGTTAGGGGGGTACTTGAGGACAGGGTTGAGAACCACTGGTCTAATCTACTACCTTCTGAGTTTTTATTTATCTTGAATTTTTAGTTTTCCCCTTGGGACCCGAGTGTCCGGGAGCTGAGGTCTGAGTGTTACCTCCGAATTGGAGAGCTAAACAAGGCCATCCAGGACCTCAAACCAACAACCAAACTCCGGAACGACAACAGAGCCGCCTTCCTGAAACTGAGCCGCCTCTACTACACAATGGGAGAGCATGAGGAGAGCCTGAGGTGAGGAGGAGGAGGCATGTGGGAAGGATCTAATATATTGTGAGGGAGCAAATGGAGTCTTACGCAGGCCATAGATCATGCGATTTTCTTTCCTGCAATCCTGAATTGCAAGAAAGAAGCGCTCGATTCCTCCACAGCCGGTGTTGATGTGGGATGTGTCCTACAGACATATTATGTTCTTCCAGCAGGGGGGCGTGGGGAGTCGTCCTGGCCATGGGAGCACAATAATTACTTCTAGTTGCTACAGCCATGGCCAGTGCTACCACTAGGCAGCCACCTAGGGCGCACTGCTGCCTAGGGCGCCCGGCCACTGGTGTTCCTACTCTCTTCTCTCTGCAGCAAGCAACTAAGTCTCAGTATCAGCAGGCAGACGCCGCTCTGTTCACACATAGTGTCAGAGGTGCAGGGGAGGACTGTGTCTGTGTCCCGACTCCCGAATGAATGGAAGCAAACAAACATTCATTGATGGGTGCTGGTAAGGCTGCATTTGATGGGCGCTGGTGAGGCTGCTTTTGATGGGCACTTCATTAAAAAGGTGGGGTCTACATGGGCAGGGGAAAGGGGGTGGAGTCGGGTGGAGCAAGAAGGGGCGGCAAAATGAGGCGGCAAAATGAGGTTTCGCCTAGGGCAGCTATATGCAATTAGCGGACCTCCAGCTGTTGCAGAACTACAAGTCCCATGAGGCATAGCAAGACTCTGACAGCCACAAGTATGGCACCAAGAGGCAGAGGCATGATGGGACTTGTAGTTTTGCAACAGCTGGAGGTCCGCTAATTGCATATCCCTGGCCTAGGGTGTCAAAAATCCTTGCATCAGCCCTGGCTATAGCTAAAAATACAACACGCTGATTGTACCCAAGTGGGTCGATGGGTACAATCAGCCTGTCCATAGATGGATCAAATTTTGACCATTCTCAACCAAGCAGACATCTAAATGCATCTATGGTCAGTTTTAGATGAAAAGGATCTAATATATGATGGGGACAACACATGGAGTGTCTGAGGTGAGGAGGATTAAATACACCATAGAGGGGGACACCTAGGGATGTACTAATATATCAGGAGGGGAACACTTGGAGGATCAGACATGAGAAAAATGTATTACGCCATTGGGGGAGCATGTAAGGATGGTCATACTGTGTATATATTGGGATAACACATGGAGGGTCTTAGGTGAGGAGGATTTTCTACGCCATGAATAAGGACAACTAGGAATGTTCTTCACCCCAGACTCTTCATACGTTTCCCCATAATATATTAAAAGATTTAATACTCCATAGAAGAACATGGCAATGGTCTAATATAGCATGGGGGGAATGCATGGAGGGTCTATTATACCCGGCTACTGTGTGAGGAAACACGTGGAGAGTATACTGCTCTGCCTTGTGAACATAAAGGACAATCCTAATAAAGAATCTAATGTACTACATGAAATAGGAGTCTAAAGTAAAGATGTCAACCACACCACTGGGGAGTATACAGAAAATGTGTTAATTAAATGTACCGCATACTACACCATTGCGAAATATGGTGAAAAGTCTGAGGTGAGAGAGATTTATTCCTCTATGTGGGAGAAAAGGAGTAAGCTGTAGAAGATTTATAATACCATGAGGGAGAGTCTGAGTTCAGGGATCTACTCCACCATGGCGAAGGAGGGAGAGTAAAATAATTCTTATACCATGTGTAAGAACCAGGAGTGAGGTTGTAAGGACCTTCTGCACCATAAGAAAGAGTGAAGAATGTAAGAGGTGAGGGAGATCTACTCTACCACAGGAGACTATGAGAAGTATATGACCTGTGAGAGATCAATTCCATTGCTGTTCTTGTGTCATGTGGGGATGTTGGCAGTGAGGAAGGCCATCTACAAAGTGTTAGTTGCTTGGTGTCTTACTAGAACATTGTGATGTTTGTGTTGCTCTATTTTTTTTTTTTTTTTTTAATCAAACAAGGTTTTATTGATTAACTGGTGCATACAAAATATGATTGCATTAGTACATGAACATGGTAACAATACATTAATTGTTGTAACTTTTAATACACATGGTATTGAGTACAAAATATTTTGTCTTGCTCTATTTAGCCAAGTACGAGAGTGTCTGAAGCTGGATCAGGACGACAAAGATTGCTTCTCTCATTATAAACAAGTCAAGAAGCTCTCCAGACAGCTGGAATCAGCCGAAGAACTAAACCGAGACCACAGGTGAGTTTCTGAGCCCTTGCCTTTCTTCCCAACATGAACAGAAACTAGAGGTACCCACCCACGTACGGTGACCATTAGTCAAGCCAGACAGTTACCATTTGCACCAAACAGGCTCTGCAAGCCAACCATCACTCTAGAGCAGCCTTTTTCGACCAGGATTAATCTAGAGCAATGTTTCTGAATCTGGGTGCCACTAGCATGAGACCCAGTTTGCCCTGGGTTAGGGATGGATGTGGCCTCTTTGATCCAGGCAGGGACTCTGATTTACAAGAAAAAGAACCGCTGCTCCTGGTGTATAAAGATAAGGCTGATGGAAGTATCTTGCAGAGTGCTAGCCCCGGCCTGCCTCCATGGGAAACTTGGAAAGAAGAAAGAAATGGCTGCACATCCAGAACTTCCGATTGGCTTTTATCTTGTTTGGTCACGTAGACGCGTTTCACACATACATCTTGTACTTAATCATTAATGATTATGTGTGAAATGCGTCTACGTGACCACAGTTTGGTGTATTTGGTGTTATCTTTGTGAAACAAAATAAAAGGCAATCGGAAGTTCTGGATGTGCAGCCATTTCTTTCTTCTTTCCAAGGCACTCTGATGTGGTGGGGGGGAATCGGAGGTGATGGGGACCTCTGATGTGAAGTTGATTGCATCAAGGGGGGGTTGTGTGCATCATCCCAGGTACAGGTTTCCCATTGATAAGTAACGTTTCTGTTTTTTACATATTAGACTGGGATACCTCAAGATTTTACATACTTTTAAAGGGTGCCACAACTGAAAAAAGTTGGAGGAACGCTGACCTAGAGGTTGCTAGGGGTTTCTTTAGTAGTAAGCAGAGGTTGACTGACCGCCTGCCTGATGGTGCCCTTTATAGTGTTGGCACCAACCTCTCTAAGCAGAGCCGGAGGCATAGGACCAATGTAGATTCTAATTTTTGTTTCGCACATAAGTGACCCCCGACACTAAGGAACATGTTTCTTTTCTGTAAGGTGTCATTTTTCTTTTTCTAATAGTTTCATTAGGGTTTTCCACAGGGGTCATTCTTCTTCTAATGACTACCAATGTATGTAGAACTCTTCCTGGTGCCCCACAATGTATGGAGGGGGGCACTACACTGACCACTAGTGTAATGGACGATCTTTCCACTGACCAACAGTCTTAACGGGGCATTAAAGGGGCCCTTTTCCCTCACTGACCAGCACTGAAGTGTGGCTAATGTACCGTGAGCTGTAGCTATAATCAATTTTGTAGAAAGGGTCCCCTGAGACTTGAAAACTATTATGAGGGTTCCTCTGGGGTTCAAACGATTTGGAAAGACTGCCTTGGAGAACTGCTGGATTTGTTTTCAATTCTTTTTTGAATGCATTTATACAGGGCCGACGTATTAATCAGAACTTTATGGAGAAACCTGCACCCCTGTCTCTGACTGTGGGGGATGGGGGGTGTTATCTTGTCATCATGGCTGTGGATTGTGGGAGGAAAGCAGCAAATAGCTGAGGAGAACATACCAACTCCATGCAGATACTGTTTACTCAAAATAAGGCCAGAGTTTTGTATGTCTGTGCACTCCTTGCTTGGAGCTTGAGCATACACACTCAGGCAATGCAGGAGTAAATGCCAATTTAAATAGATGACAGTTGCATGTCCTGATTTAATTGCATGTGTACATTTTAAAGTGGTTGTAAACCTCAGTCATAAAATATGAACAAAGCATAACCCTCTATAGCAGGGGACTCAAACTGGCGGCCCTCCAGCTTTTGCCGAACTACAAGTCCCATGAGGCATTGGAAGGCTGACAGTTACAAGCATGGCTCCCCACAGGCAGAGGCATGATGGAACTTGTAGTTTCACAACAGCTGGAGGGCCGCCAGTTTGAGACCCCTGCTCTATAGTGTGTACTTGTATCAATCCAGAGCACTAAGTGTCATTTCTGTCCGCTGCCTCGTTCCTGGAGGGACCTTCAGCAGAGTGACAACCTCAGCTCTGTTCCTGTGTGCTGTGTGTGGGGGGTTGTCTCTTCCCTCCAATCAGCTCTCAGAGCTCTCCTCACTGTGCTCTGCACAGTGAGACTTTAGCTGTCTACCCCCTGCTTTTTCAGAGCTGAGAGATCCTGTATAAATTCTGCACTTTGAATGAAGAGAAGACTGCAGATAAACAGGTACAACTTATGTGAGAGGCTTTGTTTCATCTGTGTATTGCCTGATACCAGTCACTTCACTGGGTATAAGTGAGGGTTCACAACCACTTTAACTGCTTGCCGACCATATTGCTTACATGTAAGGGGGCATTGCTGTGCCGGATCATGTACTAGGTACGTGGTGCGGCACCTCCGGGTAGGGGGTGCACGCACGCACTGCCGGTGACCCGGATGTGCTGTGATTATACACAGCAGATGGCGATCAGCGGGTGTCGGCCAATGGATGACCTCCGCACCTGCTGATCGTCGGGGGCACACACAGAACAGAGCTCTGCCTATCAACGGGGGAAGTTAAGGATTTTCTTTCCCCGTAAAGCAGGGAACAAAATCCATGAAATCCAAAGAGAGGTGAATGTGGGAATCCTGCTAAAGTATTACATATAGGACTCGCCTAGAAATACTAGGAGGGAGTGATCTAAAATGACTACAACAAAGGCCACAAAAAAAAAAGACTAAACACTCCCAATCAGAGTAACCTAAACAAAATGTATTCAATCATGAACAAGGGATAAAAAAATTCTATAATAAGGGAATTGGTGCTGATCTATTGCATATACACTGGATAATTATTATATAAATGGTATATTCATGAATACAACAAATCTGTGTGTAAAAATAGTGGTGAAATAAGGAATCAAAATATGAGTGAAAATACTCCTACACCAATACACTCTAAGATAAAGTGCAAAGTGCTTGAGCAAGCATAATCAAATATATCAATAAAAGTAAAAATATGCAGACATTCCAAAATAGTGATAAAAAATGTGCAAAATATCAAAACATTCTGAACCACTCCGATGTACAAACCAATAAATAAGTGGAGTATTTTTATAATATATCAAAAGAAAAAGAAATAAAAATATGCAAACATTCCAAAATGGTGATAAAAAAATTGTGCAAAATATCAAAACATTATAAACCACTCCAATGTACAAAACCAATAAAATCAGCAGAGTGATAAGAAAGTATAAAGGAGTGCTAAAAATGGTGAAAAGACTGTTTAACCACTTCCCTACCCAGCCATAGTAATATGACGTCCACAGATGGAATCTCCCATCCTGGGTGGACGTCATATGAAGTCCTGGGATTCCCGGGCCGTCTAGGGGGCACCGCGTTGCTCGGGACCCGATGCGTGTGCCTGGCGGCCGCGATGTCTGCCGGGCACCCGCGATTGCCCGTTAACGGGGCCGGACCGTGGATCTGTGTGTGTAAACACACAGATCCACGTCCTGTCAGTTGTGAGGAGAGCGATGTGTGTTCCCAGTACAGAGGAACACCGATCGGTCTCCTCCCCTTGTATGTCCCCGCCCCCTACAGTTATAATCATTCCCTAGGAAACATATTTAACCCCTTGTGTCCCCCTAGTGGTTAACCCCTTCACTGCCTGTCACATTTATACAGTAATCAATGCAATTTTATAGCATTGATCGCTGTATAAATGTGAATGGTCCCAAAAATGTGTCAAAAGTGTCCGATGTGGCCGCCATAATGTCGAAATCACGAAAAAAAAAACGCGATTGCCGCTATTACTAGTAAAAAAAAAAAAAAAATTTTTTTAAATAATGCCATAAATCTATCCCGTATTTTGTAGACGCTATAACTTTTGCGCAAAACAATCAATATACGCTTATTGCGATTTTTTTTTTTTTTTTTTTTTTTTTTTTTTTTACCAAAAATATGTAGAAGAATACGTATTGGCCGAAACTGAGGAAAAAATTTGTTTTTTTATTAAAAAAATTGGGATATTATAGCAAAAAGTAAAAAATATTGTGTTTTTTTTTTTTTTTTTTTTTTTTTTTTTTTTCAAAATTGTCGCTCTTCTTTTGTTTATAGAGCAAAAAATAAAAACCGCAGAGGTGATCAAATACCACCAAAAGAAAGCTCTATTTGTGGGGAAAAAAGGACGTCAATTTTTTTTGGGTACAGAGTCGCGTGACCGCGCAATTGTCGTTTAAAATGCGACAGCGCTGAAAACTAAAAATTGGCCTGGGAAGGAAGGGGGTGAAAATGCCCGGTATTGAACCGGTTAAAAATGAAAAAAATGTGAAATGTCCCAAAAATTTGTAAATAAAACAATATGTCCTTTCGATCAGTGGCAATATTCTTAATGTGGTAAGTGCTCCCCGTTTTCCACTGCACCCCCACTCGTGCCCTCACTCACCAGAGTGCCCAACCCCTGCAGGGGTAAAAGGCATGTAGACCAAATCCAACAATGATGTTCTTAAGTGACGGGGAGGACGGCCACTGGACTGAAGATTGTCACTTAAGAACATCATTGTTGGATTTGGTCTACATGCCTTTTACCCCTGCAGGGGTTGGGCACTCTGGTGAGTGAGGGCACGAGTGGGGGTGCAGTGGAAAACGGGGAGCACTTACCACATTAAGAATATTGCCACTGATCGAAAGGACATATTATTGTTTTTTAAAAAAAATTTTGGGACATTATTTCACATTTTTTTTTCATTTTTAAACAGTCTTTTCACCATTTTTAGCACTCCTTTATACTTTCTTATCACTCTGCTGATTTTATTGGTTTTGTACATCGGAGTGGTTTATAATGTTTTGATATTTTGCACAATTTTTTATCACCATTTTGGAATGTCTGCATATTTTTATTTCTATTTCTTTTGATACATTATAAAAATACTCCACTTATTTATTGGTTTGTACATCGGAGTGGTTCAGAATGTTTTGATATTTTGCACATTTTTTATCACTATTTTGGAATGTCTGCATATTTTTACTTTTATTGATATATTTGATTATGCTTGCTCAAGCACTTTATCTTAGAGTGTATTGGTGTAGGAGTATTTTCACTCATATTTTGATTCCTTATTTCACCACTATTTTTACACACAGATTTGTTGTATTCATGAATATACCATTTATATAATAATTATCCAGTGTATATGCAATAGAACAGCGCCAATTCCCTTATTACAGAACTTTTGCTGATTTGAAACTCACCTAGGTGATATTCTGGGTTAGGGGGGCTGCAGTTCTTTCTACTTCCCTGTTTCATAAGCGCGGAACCATCGTCTTTGATGAACAAGTGATAGTCAGCGTAAAAAAGCCAGGCTAGCCCCCCTAAAAAAAAAAAAAAAAAAAAAAAGCACATACTCCACTTCCCCACCCAGCATGAAACCTCCCCAAAACCACCCCACACCAAGAGCAGAGGAGTGGGGTGGAGGATACAATCCCACATGGGAGCTGAGCCTACCCTCCCCAAAACAGACTCCCTAGAGATCAAGGCCCTATCAATCACCTCAACGGAGACGGGTCTAGCCCCACTGTGGGTGGTGTCACACCTTAAAGCCACAATGGGTGAATGGGGCACCTCACCACAGTACGGCAGAGCCCACCACACAATGGACCCACCCGCAGTGACCCGCTAATAGCCAGCAGCCATGTCATAAAGCAATTAGTCAGTCAAAGGATAGGTGCGAGTGTGCATCCATAACATATATCCCTGAAGACATAAGCCAAATGTTGAATATGGCTTAAAATAGGTGTAGCAGGCGCTACTAGTCCATTCCTGGAGCATTAGATGAAAAAAAAACTCAGCAGGCAGATGTTGGAAGTAGGACTGTCCATATACTGAATGATTTTGTTTAGGTTACGCTGATTGGGATTGTTTAGCCTTACTTTTTTTTTTTTTTTGTGGCCTCTCTCCTAATAAAATCCATGACAGCACACACAGTACACCAAAACACTGGCTAGACACACATTTAACCCTTTGATTGCCCTAGATGTTTAACCCCTTCCCAGCCAGTGTCATTGGTACAGTGACCATGTATAGTTTTAGCACTGTTCGCTTTATTGGTGTCACTGGTTCCCAAAAAGTGTCAGTTAGTGTCCGATTTGTCCGCTGCAATATATCGCAGTCCTGCTATAAGTCGCTGATCACCGCCATTACTAGAAAAAAAAAGTCATAATATATTAATATATATATATACATACACACACACACACAAAAATGGGGTGTACTCATACTGTGTGTATGTGCGTGTATATATATAGATAGAGATATATATATATATATATATATATATATATATATATATATATATATATATATATAGATATATATCTCATACATACACACACACACACCATAGTATGTAGACGCTATAACTTTTGCGCAAACCAACCAATATACGTTTATTGGGAATTTTTGTCCCAAAAATATGTAGCAGCATTCATATTATCTAATTTGATGAGGACATTGGATTTTTAAAATGTTTTATGGAATATGTTTTATAGCAGAAAGTAAAAAATATTTTTGTGGTTTTTTTTTTTTCAAAATTGTCTTTTTTTTTTTTTGTTGTTTTATAATGCAAAAAATAAAAAACGCAGAGGTGATCAAATACCACCAAGCTTTATTTGTAGGAAAAAAAGGACAAACATTTTATTTATGTACAGCTTTGCACGACCGCACAACTGCCCTTTAAAATAACGCAGTGCCATATTGCAAAAAATCGCCTGGTCATGAAGGGGGTAAACCTTCCAGAGGTCAAGTGGTTAACTAAAAGGAAAAGTGCCTCTCCTGGGCTATGGAGATATGTGTCGTGTCTTTTCTTGGCTGATAAGGCAAAGACAATCAAAAAGATAAATACGGGTGTGGTCTGCCATGATATGGTGAAGTGCGTTTTTAAAAAAAAAATTTTTTTAATTTCTTTAGGTCTGATGTAGTAGTCCCAATTCACACCCGCTGTGTGTTTTTTCTGCAGATACGAAGCTGCTATAGAAAAATTTGAAGCGGCCATAAAAACAGAACCCAATGTGGAAATTTACAAGAAAGAGGCAAAAGAGCGGATCTGTCACTGCTTGTCTAAGGTGAGTCCTGTAGTCGTGTTTAGGGTCATATAAACCTTGCTGAGATCTGTACCATAATAAAGTGTCACCTTTTGTATCCTGTGACCTGTAGAGTCAGCACACAGAGGCAGCCATTAAGACATGTACAGAATCCCATCAGAGAGATCCTCAGAATCCACAGGTGCTGAAGGACAGAGCCGAAGCCTATATCCAGAATGAGGAGTATGAGAAAGGTGTGTGCTGAGAAGAGCTCCAGCTCTTCTAACTGCTTCTTTCATCTATCATTTCATTCTCATTTGCTACTCTTTCAATGCTCAAATGTTATTTTCCTGTTCATTTCCCTTGTATTTTGCTCTTCTCTTATGTGTCCTGTCCTCCCCTATCCTCCTTTCTCTTGTATTCTGTCCTTAAATGCCTCTTGTCCTTCCTCTCCTGTTTCTTGTCCTTTTTGTTCCTCTTATTTCTAGTCTTCTTTTTTTGCTCTTCTCTTTTGTGGTTTGTTCTCTTCTGTCTCCAGTCCAGCCATGCCATCTCGTCTCCCTTCCTTTGTCTCTCCACTATTCTGTTTTGTTCTGCTTTTTCCAATCCTGTCCTGCCGCCTCCTCTCCATTCCTGTGTCCTCTCCACTCCTCGTACTCCCTGCCCTCTCTCTCCTGTGTCCTCTCCACTCCTCGTACTCCCTGCCCCTCTCTCCTGTGTCCACTCCACTCCTCGTACTTCCTACCCTCTCTCTCCTGTGTCCACTCCACTCCTCGTACTTCCTACCCTCTCTCTCCTGTGTCCACTCCACTCCTCGTATTCCCTGCCCTCTCTCTCCTGTGTCCTCTCCACTCCTCGTACTTCCTGCCCTCTCTCCTGTGTCCTCTCCACTCCTCGTACTTCCTGCCCTCTCTCCTGTGTCCTCTCCACTCCTCGTACTTCCTGCCCTCTCTCCTGTGTCCTCTCCACTCCTCGTATTCCCTGCCCTCTCTCTCCTGTGTCCTCTCCACTTCTCGTATTCCCTACCCTCTCTCTCCTGTGTTCTCTCCACTCCTCGTATTCCCTACCCTCTCTCTCCTGTGTCCTCTCCACTCCTCGTACTTCCTGCCCTCTCTCCTGTGTCCTCTCCACTCCTCGTATTCCCTGCCCTCTCTCTCCTGTGTCCTCTCCACTTCTCGTATTCCCTACCCCCTCTCTCCTGTGTCCTCTCCACTCCTCGTATTCCCTACCCTCTCTCTCCTGTGTCCTCTCCACTCCTCGTATTCCCTACCCTCTCTCTCCTGTGTCCTCTCCACTCCTCGTATTCCCTATCCTCTCTCTCCTGTGTCCTCTCCACTCCTCGTACTCCCTACCCTCTCTCTCCTGTGTCCACTCCATTCCTCGTACTCCTTGCCCTCTCTCTCCTGTGTCCACTCCTCGTACTTCCTACCCTCTCTCTCCTGTGTCCACTCCACTCCTCGTATTCCCTGCCCTCTCTCTCCTGTGTCCTCTCCACTCCTCGTACTTCCTGCCCTCTCTCCTGTGTCCTCTCCACTCCTCGTATTCCCTGCCCTCTCTCTCCTGTGTCCTCTCCACTTCTCGTATTCCCTGCCCTCTCTCTCCTGTGTCCTCTCCACTCCTCGTATTCCCTGCCCTCTCTCTCCTGTGTCCTCTCCACTTCTCGTATTCCCTGCCCTCTCTCTCCTGTGTCCTCTCCACTTCTCGTATTCCCTGCCCTCTCTCTCCTGTGTCCTCTCCACTTCTCGTATTCCCTACCCTCTCTCTCCTGTGTTCTCTCCACTCCTCGTATTCCCTACCCCCTCTCTCCTGTGTCCTCTCCACTCCTCGTATTCCCTACCCTCTCTCTCCTGTGTCCTCTCCACTCCTCGTATTCCCTATCCTCTCTCTCCTGTGTCCTCTCCACTCCTCGTACTCCCTACCCTCTCTCTCCTGTGTCCACTCCATTCCTCGTACTCCTTGCCCTCTCTCTCCTGTGTCCTCTCCACTCCTCGTACTCCCTACCCTCTCTCTCCTGTGTCCACTCCATTCCTCGTACTCCCTGCCCTCTCTCTCCTGTGTCCTGTCCACTCCTTGTAATCCCTGCCCTCTCTCCTGTGCCCTCTCCACTCCTCCTACTTCCTGCCCTCTCTCCTGTGCCCTCTCCACTCCTCGTACTTCCTGCCCCTCTCTCCTATGCCCTCTCCACTCCTTGTAATCCCTACCCTCTCTCCTGTGTCCTGTCCACTCCTTGTAATCCCTGCCCTCTCTCCTGTGTCTTCCACTCCTCGTACTTCCTGCCCTCTCTCCTGTGTCCTCTCCACTCCTCGTATTCCCTGCCCTCTCTCTCCTGTGTCCTCTCCACTCCTCGTACTTCCTGCCCTCTCTCCACTCCTCGTACTTCCTGCCCTCTCTCCTGTGTCCTCTCCACTCCTCGTACTTCCTGCCCTCTCTCCTGTGTCCTCTCCACTCCTCGTACTTCCTGCCCTCTCTCCTGTGTCCTCTCCACTCCTTGTATTCCCTGCCCTCTCTCCTGTGTCCTCTCCACTCCTCGTACTTCCTGCCCTCTCTCCTGTGTCCTCTCCACTCCTCGTACTTCCTGCCCTCCTGTGCCCTCTTCACTCCTCGTACTTCCTGCCCCTCTCTCCTGTGCCCTCTTCACTCCTCGTACTTCCTGCCCCTCTCTCCTGTGCCCTCTTCACTCCTCGTACTTCCTGCCCCTCTCTCCTGTGCCCTCTCCACTCCTCGTACTTCCTGCCCTCTCTCCTGTGTCCAGTCCAGGCCTGCCTGCTCCTCTCATTTTTGATGTCCTCCTCACTCCCTCTGCCCTCTCCTGTCTCCAGCCCAACTTTTCCCTACTCTCATTTCTCTTGACCTGCCCCCCATCCTTTCCCTTTCCTCCACTCTGCTTTATTTATTTATTTATTTATTTATTTATTTCTTTATTTTTTTAATTCCTCACCCACCTTCTCACTGGTCACCCAAGCATTACTTGATATAAGCCATGATTTCCATACACTAAGGTTCATTGGCCGTTAGCCATCCTAATGGCTGTATTTGGTTTAGAATAAATTACTGTATTAGGCCGTACCTGATCTGTAAACCTGTGGTCCTGGATGCACAGTTGCTCCCGGGATATACAGGTTTAATGTGCATAACTCCATTCTCTATCCTTGCAAGGACTAAACTCCTTAATGTTTGGATTTGTAATAACAACATCTTCAGGTTTTATAGCTGAACTGCATCCTTTGTTCCCACACTTGTAGCAAATACAACTCTACTTTCTTGTTGAAACTGATTACTTTCAATTGGCTGCACACTTGCGTCTTTTCTAGGATATGACGCGTTGAAGCTACATCAGCTATCTTGGGCCCATCTTCATTTCCTGTTTGATCAAAGTTGATCTTCATTTATCCCCTCTCTTCCCGATCTGTATTGTCATTGTCCACTGCTATTAGCTTATTCTACCTACAATCATTTTTGTTCCTGAGCATTATTTGAAAGAACAAATCGTCATCATCCTTTTTAGATGTGTATGCTCAGCAGACTGCACAGTTAAAGCGGTGTTCCAGCCAAAAAAAAAAATACACATAGATACATATACTGCAGCTGCTGGCTTTTAACAATAGGACACTTACCTCTCCTGGAGTCCAGCGATGTCGGCACCGCAGCTGATGTTTCCTCCAGCTGTCGTGTGCTACCGCCGCCATTGCGGGTAAGGGTACCCGGCAGTGTAGCCTTACGGCTTCACGCCGGGAACCCTACTGCGCATGCACGAGGGCCGCTCCTTTCTTCTCCTACTGGCCCGGCGACAGGGAGAGGAGGGAGTCCCGCGGTGATGTCACGGACCGCGGCCTGGACTCCCGGAAGTGTCAAAGACAGGTATCCTGTCTCTCCCCCCCCCCCCCCCCCCGCCAATTGTGGCACCGGAGGGGGAGAGGAGACACATGAGCGGAAGTTCCACTTTTTGGGTGGAACTCCGCTTTAAAGTCTAGAACACCCTTTTGTCAGCAGGGAGGAACAGCATGCACATCTAAAGGGATTCTGGGAATGTGTTCTTTTATATGAAGGAGCTCTGAGTCAGGGTGCTGCCTCTCCTATCAAGCTGGAGTCAAACATCAGCAGACAGACCCAGTAATGACATCACTTGGTCTCAAAATTTAGTATTTCTTGAAAACAAAATAATTTGATTGAAACTTTTTTTTTTTTTGCGTGTTGATCAGGGAGGAAGGGGGAAGAACAAGGTAATAGATAGATAGATAGATAGATAGATAGATAGATAGATAGATAGATAGATAGATAGATAGATAGATAGCAGTGCTTCTCTCATTATCTGAAATCTTCTTTTTTCACATTGTTGTCTCTTCTCTGGCAGCGGTGGAGGATTTCCAGCAAGCAAAAGAATTGGACGGAGAGAACGAGGAAATAAAGGAAGGTCTGGAGAGGGCTCAGAAATTGCTCAAACAGTCCCGGAAACGGGATTACTACAAGATCCTGGGCGTGAAGAGGTAACCTCCATAGCAACTGTATTGATCTGCGTGCATAGTGCATGTGTCATAAGGACAGACCGTAGTGACTCCAGCATTACTTTCTCATAGAAACGCCAACAAGCAGGAAGTGATCAAAGCATACAGGAAGTTGGCACAGCAGTGGCACCCAGACAACTTTCAGTCAGAGGAGGAAAAAAGAGAAGCTGAGAAGAAATTCATCGATATTGCAGCTGCCAAAGAAGTGTTAACAGACCCAGGTAAAGACTACTGCTTTCCTGTAGTGTAAAATCTCATATTTACTGGACACAAAAAAAAAAAAAAGTATTTTCAAGCTCTGTGTGGAAGCAGCGGTCTCTCTGCTGAAGTCCAACACAACCCTTGCAAAAGCAGACCTATTGCTCTGCATTTAGCAAAGCTCATGCTCCCTAGTAATTGTAAAGCTCTATGGTAAATGTTTAAGGGTACCGATTAAAGGGTTAGTTCAAAAACTAACTGTGTAGATAAAGGACGCCTGTAGGGAAAAACAAACTGTGCAGCGTTGACCACAGTTAGGTAATTCCCTTGCTATAGGTGTATAGGCCATTTACTTACCTCCCGAAGCCTGGCAAAACTCCCAAAGATAGCATAATCCCATCCTGCCGTGTTGCTATGACGTTGGTAGGACACATCCAGCCATCCCCCATTATCAAAGAAGCAAGCTCTTAAACCCCTGCACATGTGTGATCCACCATCTCCTCCATTGCATTGTTTCTTACCTCAGAGCTACTGTAACAAGGGAGAGTTAGTGCATGTGAGGGTGCTAGGTCTATGCCCTACACTGACCACCATTGTCCCTCAATGTATGGGGGGCCCTACACTGACCATTATTGACCCCCAGAGTATGGAGGCCCTACACTGACCACTATTGACCCCCCAAAGTATGGAGGCCCTACACTGACCACTATTGACCTCCAGAGTATGGAGGCCCTACACTGACCACTATTGACCCCCAGAGTATGGAGGCCCTACACTGACCACTATTGACCCCCAAAGTATGGAGCCCCTGCACGAACCACCATTGTCCCATAAAGAATGGAGGCCCTACACTGACCACTAATGTACCACAGTTCGTAGACCTAGATGCAGGAAGGGTTCCCTGACACCCTAACTATTTGAGGGAACCTTCACAGTAAAAAGGCTGAGAACGGCTGAACTAGCTTGTATACAACTGCCTCTGATCCTTTCTTTGCCTCTTTCAGAGATGCGTCAGAAGGTGGATGCTGGAGAAGACCCTCTGGACCCCGAGAACCAGCAAGGCTCCGGACACCACCAGCAGTGGCCTTTTGAGTTTAACCCTTTCAGCTCAGGCAATTTCCACTTTAAATTTAACTTTAACTGATCCCCTTGGTCCTTCACCTGGTCCTGGTGGCTGACCGGTAGACAGGAATGCACTCCACGCTGGCCCACTCTCCGGGTCGCCTTCAGAAGAACTCTCTAAAACATATCCGTTTACAGTGGGGATGAAACCCAAAAAAAGACTGCTGCATGCCCAGTGTGTGACCAGCTCCTGAAGATGTTTCCTCCTGGTTGTTTTCCAGCAGGAATCTAGTTGTGACCATTGACGACAAGGGCATGGACTCCTCGCCTCGACCGGTTCTTCTCCTGGACTTTTGTGGAACTGGTTCCAAGAGAGCCGTGAAATGCCGTACTGTAAAGGGTGCCTGGATCACCCTGTTCACACAATAAAAACCTTTTCCAGTGCTGAAAAGAGTTTGGTCAAATAGAACACAAAAGTTGGAAAAAAAAAAAAACTTTGGAAGTTGTAGGGGGTGGGAGAAGATATATTATTAAAGAATAAATCATTTTAAGTTAGAAACTTGTATTCATTTTTATCATAATCCGTCTTTATTCTCCAAGAGGGCTCCATGTTTATGGTCAATGAACAAATGTAGCGCTACTCCTGTAGGGGGCGCTGATTTAAATAGTTCTAGACAGTGCAGAAGCCACCGGTCATACAAGCAACAATCCATTCACTTTGGCTCGAATAAACTAAGGGTTGTCTTTGTAGTTTATTGCTTGTAGAACTTGGGATAGGAGAGGGGTGAGGGTGGTATGAGATGTTCAAGTCACGTTGAATAGCAACAGGAGGATACTCCTGTCAAGGGTTACTAGAAATGGCCAGCACTGAGAACCTGTAATGCCGCATACACACGGGCGGACTTTTCAACTGACTAGGTCTGGCGGACTCTTCGACTGACTTTCCGAATGAACGGACTTGCCTACACACGATCAACATCAGTCCGACGGATTCGTACGTGATGACGTACGACCGGACTAAAACAAGGAAGTTCATAGCCAGTAGCCAATAGCTGCCCTAGCATCGGTTTTTGTCAGTCGCACTAGCATACAGATGAGTGGACTTTTCTACCGGACTCAAGTCCATCTGAAAGATTTGAAACATGTTTCTTTTCTAGGTCCGTCGAACTTTTGGGAAAAAAAGTCCGCTGGAGTCCACACACGATCGAATTATCCGCCGGACTCCGGTCCGCCGGACCAAGTCTGCCGTAAAGTCCGCTCGTGTGTATGCGGCATAAGAGCTACTGCTGGCACTTATCCTTCAAAAGCCGCACCCAGTCACTTGGATCCTGAGCTCAGGTCTATTCTCACAATGTCTCTCAAGGACAGCTGAACTCCCTCAGCTTCCTTTTTAGATGTCTCTATGCTTCGGGGCAACTGCTCAGTTCCCAACTTCCACCAGACACTCCTCAGTGTGAGAGGGGTTAATACAATACCACAGGACAGCTTCACACTTTCCAGCTTCCACCAGGTGTTCTCCACTGAGCCCTCAAAGCAGGGGTAGGCAACCTTTTGAGCACAGTGTGCCGAAAAATGTTTTCGAAGAAATTGAGTGTGCCGATTTTATAACAAAAAAAATTTCAACTTTACACAATCGCGAAAAAGATTTTTTTATAAAGTAAATGCTGTAAACTACTTTAGTAGTGAGAAATGAACATCCTGCAACTCCACACACTGTACCCCCTTTCTCATCTTCCCCACCACTGTACTACATTTCTGTTTTTCTTGTACCCTGCTCATCTGTCCCACCACTAACCCCTTTCTCATCTGCCCCACCACTGTACCTCCATGCACATCTGCTCCACCACTGAACCATCTCATCTGTCCTAACACTGACCGTATCTGCTCATCTGCCGCACCACTGTAACCTCATCTCATCTGCTTCACGACTGTACCTTCTGCACATGTGTTCCACCGATCTACCTCCTTTCTCCTCTGCACATCTGCCCCACCGCTGTAACCCCCTGCTCATCTGTCCCACCAATGTACCTTCTTTCTCGTCTGCCCCAACACTTAACCTCCCCCCTGCTCATCTTTCCCACCACTGTAACCCCCTTCTCATCTGCCCCATCACTGTTCCCCCCTGCTTTTCTGTTCCATCGCTGAACCCCCTTCTCATCCATCCCACCACTGTACTTCCTGCACATCTACCCCCCCACTGTACCCCCTTGCTTTTCTGTCCCACCACTGTAACCCCCCTGCTCATCTGCCCCATCAATGTACCCCTTTTCTCATCTGCCCCACCACTGTACCTCCTGCACATCTGTCCCACCGCCGTATTCCGATTCTCTTCTGCCCCACCACTGTACCCCCATAACACATCTGTCTCACCTTCTCATCTGTCCTAACATTGAACCCATCTGCCGCACCACTGTAGCCCGCTTTCTCATCTGCCCCACCAATGTACCTCCTGCACATCTGTCTCACCTCTCTACCCCACTGCTTTCCTGCCCCACCAATACACTTCATTTCACATCTGCCCCACTGCTCTAGCCCCCCCCCTGCTTTTCTGCCCCAACACTGAACCCCCTGGTCATCTGACCCATCACTGTACCCCCCCTGCTCTTCTGTCCCACTGCTAAACCCCCTTCTCATTTCTTCCACTACTGAACCTCCCTGCACATCTGCCCCACCGCTGTACCCTCCTGCTCTTCTGTCCCACCTCTGAACCCCTCCTGCTCATTTTCTCCAACGCTGTACCCTCTTCCCATCTATGATATGCAGAGTGGTAAAAGGAAGCAGAGATGAGACACATCTACCTGTCCTGGCACACTCATCCTGCTGATCCACCTCTCACATCCAGCCCACGTGCTTGTATGGGATGTACAAGCATATGGAATGGATGCACAATGATGAGCTCAGGTCAGGGGCATTTTCTGAAAGCAGTGGGCCTGTGTTCAGGATCATAGGTTGGGCCCCCACAGCTGAGAAAAAGTAGTTGGGTGTGATTTTTCATTGCGCTGAATACTGGCTGTGGCTTAAAGGCACACAGAGTGCAGAGAGGTTCAGTAGTAAGTGACGCAAAAGTTCAGGAATAATTTCAACAAAGTTCCCAGAAGCTCAACAGTAATTCCACAAACTGTCACCTGATTGTGGTTTTCTCAATCACAGTGAAATCCCTTCTTTCTGAGATTGGTAGTGGCAACCAAGCGAGTCGTCTTCCTCCACATGGTGTACGGGGCTAGCAGGACTGTGATTGGCTTAGCAGTGGCCAATGACCGTCCTCCTGGAAACGGGGATGCCCCCCCCCCCCCGCCCCAGTAGAACTGCACCCAATCTCTTCCCATCACAAAATCTCATGATCGCAGCTACAGCAAAGTTAGATAACCAAACAATGTTTCCCATCTTTTACAATGTGTGGGGGGCGCAGTGCCTCCCCCCTCTGTACATGTCCGGTGTGGGGAATTCTGAAATTGGAATACATTAGTGTCTCACCGACAATTCCCTGCGCTGCTCTGCTGATGGGGAGGGACTCGAGTTCTGGCAAAAGAGGCTTTGCGTGCCGCTTGTGGCACCAGTGCCCGGGGATTGCCTCAAACCATATCCCTCGTTGTGACTGCTTGGTTAGCTCCCAGGCTGATTAGAAATGGACCCCCCCAGCTCTGCCACAGCTGGGAACTCTATGAATTACTGCAAGTCCAGCAAGCTGTCTCAAAAGGGGCAGCAGCCCCTAAGGCTAGGAACTTCACCAGAAAGGACAAGACAGGGCTGCTTCAGACCCCATCTTCATGTTCCCATCCAGCCACCTACTGGGCACTAGACATGTGTGATTTGTTTTGTTTATGAATTGAAATTCGGGCAAAATTTTCACTATTCGGAGATTCAGATGTATGCGAAATTCCGAAACACAATAGTAACGAATTTTAATGAATCCAAAATAAATTCTAACAAATCAAATTATCTGAATTTGAAAAGGAATTTGAATTAGAAAATGGAAAAATATTGCAATAAATACAGCAATGTATAAAGTTGAATAAGATGATTATTCCTACTTGGGCTGCTAGAATAGAGTAGAATAAAATAGAATATAAAAGAAAAGTATAGAAAATAAAGGAATACAAAATAAAACAGAATAGAGTAGAAAATAATAGAATGGAGTAAAGGAGAATAGAAGAAAACTGAAAACGTCCTACTTGGGCTGCTTTATAGATTCAAATAAAATAGAATGTACAAGAAAAGTATAGAAAATAAAACAGAATAGAGTAGGAAATAATAGAATAGAATAATAGAAATAATAGAATGGAGTAAAACAGAATAGAAGAAAACTGAATAGAAAATAAAATAATAAAAAAAATAGAAAAGAATAGAATAGACTATGTTCTTTTCTATTACTTTCTATTCTATTTCCTTCTCTGTTCTGTTTTTTCAGGCTTTTCTTTTATTTTATTTATTGCAATATGTTTCCGTCTTGAATTCAAATAAATTTTCAAATTTAATTAAAAAAAATAACGACTGTACGAAAACAAATCCAAACATATTAAATTAATCAGAATATACGAAACAAATTGCGAAAATGAATCATTCTAACAACGAATATGACAAAATGAATTTATTAACGCCACAAATGAATCAGAAGTGAAACTAAACAAATTTTTCTGTCCTTCCCATCTCTACTGGGCACACCTCCCCAGGGATTGGCTGCAGCGCAATAAATATACAAGCTGTCCATTTGACTCTCCCAGCCCCCTATGTTCTAGAAGTCTTTATAAGGCAGGGGGAAGCAATCAAACCTGCAGCCTGTGAGATCCAGAACAGCCCAAAGAAATCAACAGCTGCTCTAATGATTACAGAGGAGCCAAAAAATAAAAAACAAAATAAAATGTACCTAACATCCTTACAACCTAGGAGGGCGCTACACAAAAATAGAACAAGACACCTCCGTAATATTATACAAAAAAAATTTTTAGTTTTAGGTGGGTGGCCTGTATTTAGTGAAAGAGCCAGAGGCCTAGTGTCTGTCCAGCCCGTACCCAGCTCCAGTGTCTCTCATTATCCCAGCATTCCTAGTATCCAGTTTGAATCCATCTTTGTGACCCCCGAGCCTGTGCCTGCGATCCTCCGTGTTTTCCCTGTCCTTTTTCTACTTCAGTGATTCTATGCATTCCTGCCAGCATGTAATCTTCCCTCACCCTCCGCACTTCAGTCTGTTCCGGCTTGTCTGCACCAGAGTGTAAAACTGTAGCGCTTCCTTGACGTCAGCTGCTGCGATATCACCCTCCTGAAAAGAGACCCACTGCAGATCACTTTTTAGAGGGTGGTAAGCAGCACCGCAAGTCCAAAAGATGCCTTACTACTCAGGGGCGAACGCATGTGCTTGTTTCTCTGCTTATGTTTGATACATTCATGACTCAGGATAAAAAAAATTCCTACACCCACATAGGGAAGGTTATATTCCAGACAAACATGATTTACTATGGCAAAGCTGGGATGTTATTCATTTTAATAAAATGTCCTTGTGGTCTCTCCGATATAGGGAAGAATACATGGAAGCTGAAAGATCATATAGACTGACAATACAAGAGAAGTTGGCAGTACTACCATTAGTCAGATGCTTTTGTAGAAGAGACATTCAGTTTCTCATCTACAATGTATTGATGAAATCAGAAACTAATGCTTAATTTTTTTTTTTGGAAGGTTAAGTGGATCCACGATCTTAATACATTACAGCCAACGGGTTTAAATGTAGATTTGGAACCACAATTGTTTTTATGGTATTTGTAAGGTGTTAATTATGTATATTTGGACTCTGATACTGCCAACTGTCATAACCTCCATGCTCGTCTCCTGTATATCATGCCCCGCTGTCATACCCTCCACACTCCTCTCCTGTACATGCCACCCACTGCCATACCCTCCACACTCCTCTCCTGTACATACTGCCCACTGTCATATCCTCCACACTCCTCTCCTGTCCATACTGTCCACTGCCATACCCTCCACACTCCTCTCCTGTACATACTGCCCACTGTCATACCCTCCACTCTCCTCTCCTGTCCATACTGTCCACTGCCATACCCTACACACTCCTCTACTGTACATACTGCCCACTGTCATACCCTCCACACTCCTCTCCTGTCCATACTGTCCAATGTCATACCCTCTACACTCTCTCCTGTACATACTGCCCACTGTCATACCCTCCACACTTCTCTCCTGTACATACTGCCAACTATCATACCCTCCACACTCCTCTCCTGTACCTACTGCCTACTTTCATACCCTCCACACTCCTCTCTTGTACATACTGCCCACTGTCATACCCTCCACACTCCTCTCCTGTCCATACTGTCCAATGTCATACCCTTTACACTCTCTCCTGTACATACTGTCCAATGTCATACCCTCTGCACTCTCTCCTGTACATGCTGCCCACTGTCATACCCTCCACACTTCTCTCCTGTACATACTGCCAACTATCATACCCTCTAGACTCCTCTCCTGTACATACTGCCCACTGTCATACCCTCCACACTCCTCTCCTGTACATACTGCCAACTATCATACCCTCCAGACTCCTCTCCTGTACATACTGCCCACTGTCATACCCTCCAGACTCTTTTCCTTTACATAGTACCCACTGGCATACCATCCACACTCCTCTCCTGTACATACTGCCCACTGTCATACCCTCCACACTCCTCTCCTGTAGCTACTGCCCACTGTCATACCCTCCACACTCCTCTCCTGTACCTACTGCCCACTGTCTACCCTCCACACTCCTCTCCTGTACCTACTGCCCACTGTCATACCCTCCACACTCCTCTCCTGTACATACTGTCCACTGTCATACCCTCCACACTCCTCTCCTGTACATACTGTCCAATGTTATACCCTCCACACTCTCTCCTGTACATACTGCCAACTATCATACCCTCCAGACTCCTCTCCTGTACATACTGCCCACTGTCATACCCTCCATACTCTTTTCCTTTACATAGTACCCACTGGCATACCATCCACACTCCTCTCCTGTACATACTGCCCACTGTCATACCCTCCACACTCCTCTCCTGTACCTACTGCCCACTGTCATACCCTCCACACTCCTCTCCTGTACATACTGTCCACTGTCATACCCTCCACACTCTCTTCCATTACATAGTGCCCACTGTCATACCATCCACACTCCTCTCCTGTACATGCTGCCCACTGTCATACACTCCTCTCCTGTACATACTGCTCACTGTCATACCCTCCACACTCTTCTCCTTTACATAGTGCCCACTGTCATACCATCCACACTCCTTTTCTGTGCATACTGCAAACTGTCATACCTTCACACTGCTCTGCTGTACATACTGCCCACTGTCATACTCTCTGCACTCCTCTCCTGTCCATACTGCCCACTGTCACTTCATACTCTTCTTCTGTACTGACTGTCCACTGTCATGCCCTCCACAATCCTCTCCTGTATATACTGTCCATTGTCATACCCTCCGCACTCCTCCTTTACATACTGTCCACTGTCATACCCTCCGCACTCCTCCTTTACATACTGTCCACTGTCATACCCTCCGCACTCCTCCTTTACATACTGTCCACTTTCATACCCTTCACACTCTTCTCCTGTCCATACTGCCCACTGTCATACCCTCCACACGTCTCTTCTTTACATATTGCCCACTGTCATCTCCTCTACACTCCTCTCCTGTACATACTGCACACTGTCATAACCTCTGCATTCCTCTCCAGTGGCGACGGGGGTGCCCCCCCAATCCATGTGCCTGGCCCCTAATCTACATGCAGGGCGCCCGACGTATGGATTTCAATAGGGTTTTTTTTTTTTTTAAGTACGTGATTAGAGCCTGAGTGTGTTTGTTTGCCCCCATATCCCCCCCCCCCCGGAGCAACAACTGCCACTGCTGCCCACTATTATACCCTCCACACTCCTCTCCTGTACATACTGCCCATTGTCATACCCTCCACACTCCTCTCCTCCACATACTGCCCACTGTCATACCCTCTGCATTCCATTCCTGCATGTACTGAACACAATATACCCTCCCTCTCTCCTAATTCTATCCCATCAGTTTATTATGCAGGATTCAGTGTCAGAGGGAACAGCCAATCGAGGGAAAACACACACATATGGAATGTGGAAGGAGAGAGAAGGCAGCACAAGAAAGCTCTTTCAATAGAGCGTAGAACAATTGAACATCTAGAGCCGAGGTGATCTACTTGAAAATTATGGAGGGCCTCCAGTGCAACACCTGATATGCCCACAGGGTGGCACAATAACATGTTTTCATATGCTGATGTGCATTGTTTTGAGTTAGGCAGTCTATTAAAAGTAAATTGACTGTAATTGCTGCATTTTTTGCCATGTAGTGCAACACACACTGAAGAGAAAGTGGGAGAAGAATAGACCCCCCTATTAGTGTCCCCGATTGTAGAGTAACACTAATCTACTTACTGAGAACTTCTCCCTGCAGAGCATCACTCTCCTCTGTACTAATTACTTCTTCCTGCAGAGCATCACTTCCCTCCGTACTAGTCACTTCTTTCTGGAGAGCATTACATCTCTACTAACTGATCACTTCTCCCTGCAGAGCATCACTCCTCTCTGTACTGAAAACTTCTCTCTGCAGAGTATCACTCCCTCTATACTGATCAGTTGTCTCTGCAGAGCATCACTCCTCTACTTACTGAGCACTTCTCTCTGCAGAATATCACTCCCCTCCTTACTGATCAGTTCTTTGTGCAGACTATCCCTCCTCTACTTACTGAGCACTTCTCCCTGCAGAGTATCACTCCCCTCCTTACTGATCAGTTCTTTGTGCAGACTATCACTCCTCTACTTACTGAGCACTTCTCCCTGCAGAGTATCACTCCCCTCCTTACTGATCACTTCTTTCTGCACAGCATTACTCCACTTCTTACTGATTACTTCTATGTGCAGAGTATCGCTCAACTCCGTACTGAAAACTTCTCTCTGCAGAGTACCACTCCCTCTCTATACTGAGCACTCCTCCCTGAAGAGCATCACACCTCTACTTACCAATCACTTCCCTTCTGCAGAGCATCACTCCTCAACGTACTGATCACTTTTTTTCTGTAGAGTATCACTCCCCCATGAACCGATCTCTTCTCTCTGCAGAGTATCACTCTTCTCCGTACCGATCACTTCCCTCTGCAGAGTATCACTCTTCTCCTTACCGATCACTTACCTCTGCAGAGCATCACTCTTCTTACCAATCACTTCCCTCTACAGAGTATCACTCTTCTCCTTACCAATCACTTCCCTCTGCAGAGTATCACTCTTCTCCTTACCGATCACTTCCCTCTGCAGAGTATCACTCTTCTCCTTACCGATCACTTCCCTCTGCAGAGTATCACTCTTCTCCTTACCGATCACTTCCCTCTGCAGAGTATCACTCTTCTTACTGATCACTTCCCTCTGCAGAGTATCACTCTTCTCCTTACCGATCACTTCCCTGTGCAGAGTATTACTCTTCTCCTTACCGATCACTTCCCTCTGCAGAGTATCACTCTTCTCCATACCGATTACTTCCCTTTGCAGAGCATCACTCTTCTTACCAATCACTTCCCTCTGCAGAGCATCACTCTTCTCCTTACCGATCATATCCCTCTGCAGAGTATTACTCTTCTCTGTACTGATCACTTCCCTCTGCAGAGTATCACTCTTCTCCTTACCGATCACTTCCCTCTGCAGAGTATCACTCTTCTCCTTACCGATCACTTCCCTCTGCAGAGTATTACTCTTCTCTTTACCGATCATTTCCCTCTGCAGAGTATCACTCTTCTCCTTACCAATTACTTCCCTCTGCAGAGTATCACTCTTCTCCTTACTGATCACTTCCCTCTGCAGAGTATCACTCTTCTCCTTACCGATCACTTCCCTCTGCAGAGTATCACTCTTCTCCTTACTGATCACTTCCCTCTGCAGAGTATCACTCTTCTCCTTACTGATCACTTCCCTCTGCAGAGTATCACTCTTCTCCTTACCGATCACTTCCTCGATGCAGAGTATCACTCTTCTCCTTACTGATCACTTCCCTCTGCAGAGTATCACTCTTCTCTGTACTGATCACTTCCCTCTGCAGAGTATCACTCTTCTCTGTACCGATCACTTCCCTCTGCAGAGTATCACTCTTCTCCATACTGATCACTTCCCTCTGCAGAGCATTACTCTTCTTACCAATCACTTCCCTCTGCAGAGTATCACTCTTGTCTGTACTGATCACTTCCCTCTGCAGAGTATCACTCTTCTCCATACCAATCACTTCCCTCTACAGAGTATTACTCTTCTCTTTACCGATCACTTCCCTCTGCAGAGTATCACTCTTCTCTGTACCGATCACTTCCCTCTGCAGAGTATCACTCTTCTCTTTACCGATCACTTTCCTCTGCAGAGTATCACTCTTCTCCATACTGATCACTTCCCTCTGCAGAGTATCACTCTTCTCCTTACCGATCACTTCCCTCTGCAGAGTATCACTCTTCTCTTTACCGATCATTTCCCTCTGCAGAGTATCACTCTTCTCTGTACTGATCACTTCCCTCTGCAGAGTATTACTCTTCTCCTTACCGATCACTTCCCTATGCAGAGGATCACTCTTCTCCATACTGATCACTTCCCTCTGCAGAGTATCACTCTTCTCCTTACCGATCACTTCCCTCTGCAGAGTATCACTCTTCTCCTTACTGATCACTTCCCTCTGCAGAGTATCACTCTTCTCCTTACCGATCACTTCCCTCTGCAGAGTATCACTCTTCTCCTTACTGATCACTTCCCTCTGCAGAGTATCACTCTTCTCCTTACTGATCACTTCCCTCTGCAGAGTATCACTCTTCTCCTTACCGATCACTTCCTCGATGCAGAGTATTACTCTTCTCTGTACCGATCACTTCCCTCTGCAGAGTATCACTCTTCTCCATACTGATCACTTCCCTCTGCAGAGCATTACTCTTCTTACCAATCACTTCCCTCTGCAGAGTATCACTCTTGTCTGTACTGATCACTTCCCTCTGCAGAGTATCACTCTTCTCCATACCAATCACTTCCCTCTACAGAGTATTACTCTTCTCTTTACCGATCACTTCCCTCTGCAGAGTATCACTCTTCTCTGTACCGATCACTTCCCTCTGCAGAGTATCACTCTTCTCTTTACCGATCACTTTCCTCTGCAGAGTATCACTCTTCTCCATACTGATCACTTCCCTCTGCAGAGTATCACTCTTCTCCTTACCGATCACTTCCCTCTGCAGAGTATCACTCTTCTCTTTACCGATCATTTCCCTCTGCAGAGTATCACTCTTCTCTGTACTGATCACTTCCCTCTGCAGAGTATTACTCTTCTCCTTACCGATCACTTCCCTATGCAGAGGATCACTCTTCTCCATACTGATCACTTCCCTCTGCAGAGTATCACTCTTCTCCTTACCGATCACTTCCCTCTGCAGAGTATCACTCTTCTCCATACTGATCACTTCCCTCTGCAGAGTATCACTCTTCTCTTTACCGATCATTTCCCTCTGCAGAGTATCACTCTTCTCTGTACCGATCACTTCCCTCTGCAGAGTATCACTCTTCTCCTTACCGATCACTTCCCTCTGCAGAGTATCACTCTTCTCCTTACCGATCACTTCCCTCTGCAGAGTATCACTCTTCTCCTTACCGATCACTTCCCTCTGCAGAGTATCACTCTTCTCTTTACCGATCATTTCCCTCTGCAGAGTATCACTCTTCTCCTTACCGATCACTTCCCTCTGCAGAGTATCACTCTTCTTACCGATCACTTCCCTCTGCAGAGTATCACTCTTCTCCTTACCGATCACTTCCCTCTGCAGAGTATCACTCTTCTCCTTACCGATCACTTCCCTCTGCAGAGTATCACTCTTCTCCTTACCGATCACTTCCCTGTGCAGAGTATCACTCTTCTCCTTACCGATCACTTCCCTCTGCAGAGTATCACTCTTCTCCATACTGATCACTTCCCTCTGCAGAGTATCACTCTTCTCCATACTGATCACTTCCCTCTGCAGAGTATCACTCTTCTCTTTACCGATCATTTCCCTCTGCAGAGTATCACTCTTCTCTGTACTGATCACTTCCCTCTGCAGAGTATCACTCTTCTCCATACTGATCACTTCCCTCTGCAGAGTATCACTCTTCTCCATACTGATCACTTCCCTCTGCAGAGTATCACTCTTCTCCATACTGATCACTTCCCTCTGCAGAGTATCACTCTTCTCCTTACCGATCACTTCCCTCTGCAGAGTATCACTCTTCTCCTTACCGATCACTTCCCTCTGCAGAGTATCACTCTTCTCCTTACCGATCATTTCCCTCTGCAGAGTATCACTCTTCTTACCGATCACTTCCCTCTGCAGAGTATCACTCTTCTCCTTACCGATCATTTCCCTCTGCAGAGTATCACTCTTCTTACTGATCACTTCCCTCTGCAGAGTATCACTCTTCTCTGTACCGATCACTTCCCTCTGCAGAGTATCACTCTTCTCCTTACCGATCACTTCCCTCTGCAGAGTATCACTCTTCTCTGTACTGATCACTTCCCTCTGCAGAGTATCACTCTTCTCCTTACCGATCACTTCCCTGTGCAGAGTATTACTCTTCTCCTTACCGATCACTTCCCTCTGCAGAGTATTACTCTTCTCCATACTGATCACTTCCCTCTGCAGAGTATCACTCTTCTTTGTACCGATCACTTCCCTCTGCAGAGTATCACTCTTCTCCTTACCGATCACTTCCCTCTGCAGAGTATCACTCTTCTCTTTACCGATCATTTCCCTCTGCAGAGTATCACTCTTCTCTGTACTGATCACTTCCCTCTGCAGAGTATCACTCTTCTCTTTACCGATCACTTTCCTCTGCAGAGTATCACTCTTCTCCATACTGATCACTTCCCTCTGCAGAGTATCACTCTTCTCCTTACCGATCACTTCCCTCTGCAGAGTATCACTCTTCTCTTTACCGATCATTTCCCTCTGCAGAGTATCACTCTTCTCTGTACTGATCACTTCCCTCTGCAGAGTATCACTCTTCTCTTTACCGATCATTTCCCTCTGCAGAGTATCACTCTTCTCTGTACCGATCACTTCCCTCTGCAGAGTATCACTCTTCTCCTTACCGATCACTTCCCTCTGCAGAGTATCACTCTTCTCCTTACCGATCACTTCCCTCTGCAGAGTATCACTCTTCTCCTTACCGATCACTTCCCTCTGCAGAGTATCACTCTTCTCTTTACCGATCATTTCCCTCTGCAGAGTATCACTCTTCTCCTTACCGATCACTTCCCTCTGCAGAGTATCACTCTTCTTACCGATCACTTCCCTCTGCAGAGTATCACTCTTCTCCTTACCGATCACTTCCCTCTGCAGAGTATCACTCTTCTCCTTACCGATCACTTCCCTCTGCAGAGTATCACTCTTCTCCTTACCGATCACTTCCCTCTGCAGAGTATCACTCTTCTCCTTACCGATCACTTCCCTCTGCAGAGTATCACTCTTCTTACTGATCACTTCCCTCTGCAGAGTATCACTCTTCTCCTTACCGATCACTTCCCTGTGCAGAGTATTACTCTTCTCCTTACCGATCACTTCCCTCTGCAGAGTATCACTCTTCTCCATACCGATTACTTCCCTTTGCAGAGCATCACTCTTCTTACCAATCACTTCCCTCTGCAGAGCATCACTCTTCTCCTTACCGATCATATCCCTCTGCAGAGTATTACTCTTCTCTGTACTGATCACTTCCCTCTGCAGAGTATCACTCTTCTCCTTACCGATCACTTCCCTCTGCAGAGTATCACTCTTCTCCTTACCGATCACTTCCCTCTGCAGAGTATTACTCTTCTCTTTACCGATCATTTCCCTCTGCAGAGTATCACTCTTCTCCTTACCAATTACTTCCCTCTGCAGAGTATCACTCTTCTCCTTACTGATCACTTCCCTCTGCAGAGTATCACTCTTCTCCTTACCGATCACTTCCCTCTGCAGAGTATCACTCTTCTCCTTACTGATCACTTCCCTCTGCAGAGTATCACTCTTCTCCTTACTGATCACTTCCCTCTGCAGAGTATCACTCTTCTCCTTACCGATCACTTCCTCGATGCAGAGTATCACTCTTCTCCTTACTGATCACTTCCCTCTGCAGAGTATCACTCTTCTCTGTACTGATCACTTCCCTCTGCAGAGTATCACTCTTCTCTGTACCGATCACTTCCCTCTGCAGAGTATCACTCTTCTCCATACTGATCACTTCCCTCTGCAGAGCATTACTCTTCTTACCAATCACTTCCCTCTGCAGAGTATCACTCTTGTCTGTACTGATCACTTCCCTCTGCAGAGTATCACTCTTCTCCATACCAATCACTTCCCTCTACAGAGTATTACTCTTCTCTTTACCGATCACTTCCCTCTGCAGAGTATCACTCTTCTCTGTACCGATCACTTCCCTCTGCAGAGTATCACTCTTCTCTTTACCGATCACTTTCCTCTGCAGAGTATCACTCTTCTCCATACTGATCACTTCCCTCTGCAGAGTATCACTCTTCTCCTTACCGATCACTTCCCTCTGCAGAGTATCACTCTTCTCTTTACCGATCATTTCCCTCTGCAGAGTATCACTCTTCTCTGTACTGATCACTTCCCTCTGCAGAGTATTACTCTTCTCCTTACCGATCACTTCCCTATGCAGAGGATCACTCTTCTCCATACTGATCACTTCCCTCTGCAGAGTATCACTCTTCTCCTTACCGATCACTTCCCTCTGCAGAGTATCACTCTTCTCCTTACTGATCACTTCCCTCTGCAGAGTATCACTCTTCTCCTTACCGATCACTTCCCTCTGCAGAGTATCACTCTTCTCCTTACTGATCACTTCCCTCTGCAGAGTATCACTCTTCTCCTTACTGATCACTTCCCTCTGCAGAGTATCACTCTTCTCCTTACCGATCACTTCCTCGATGCAGAGTATTACTCTTCTCTGTACCGATCACTTCCCTCTGCAGAGTATCACTCTTCTCCATACTGATCACTTCCCTCTGCAGAGCATTACTCTTCTTACCAATCACTTCCCTCTGCAGAGTATCACTCTTGTCTGTACTGATCACTTCCCTCTGCAGAGTATCACTCTTCTCCATACCAATCACTTCCCTCTACAGAGTATTACTCTTCTCTTTACCGATCACTTCCCTCTGCAGAGTATCACTCTTCTCTGTACCGATCACTTCCCTCTGCAGAGTATCACTCTTCTCTTTACCGATCACTTTCCTCTGCAGAGTATCACTCTTCTCCATACTGATCACTTCCCTCTGCAGAGTATCACTCTTCTCCTTACCGATCACTTCCCTCTGCAGAGTATCACTCTTCTCTTTACCGATCATTTCCCTCTGCAGAGTATCACTCTTCTCTGTACTGATCACTTCCCTCTGCAGAGTATTACTCTTCTCCTTACCGATCACTTCCCTATGCAGAGGATCACTCTTCTCCATACTGATCACTTCCCTCTGCAGAGTATCACTCTTCTCCTTACCGATCACTTCCCTCTGCAGAGTATCACTCTTCTCCATACTGATCACTTCCCTCTGCAGAGTATCACTCTTCTCTTTACCGATCATTTCCCTCTGCAGAGTATCACTCTTCTCTGTACCGATCACTTCCCTCTGCAGAGTATCACTCTTCTCCTTACCGATCACTTCCCTCTGCAGAGTATCACTCTTCTCCTTACCGATCACTTCCCTCTGCAGAGTATCACTCTTCTCCTTACCGATCACTTCCCTCTGCAGAGTATCACTCTTCTCTTTACCGATCATTTCCCTCTGCAGAGTATCACTCTTCTCCTTACCGATCACTTCCCTCTGCAGAGTATCACTCTTCTTACCGATCACTTCCCTCTGCAGAGTATCACTCTTCTCCTTACCGATCACTTCCCTCTGCAGAGTATCACTCTTCTCCTTACCGATCACTTCCCTCTGCAGAGTATCACTCTTCTCCTTACCGATCACTTCCCTGTGCAGAGTATCACTCTTCTCCTTACCGATCACTTCCCTCTGCAGAGTATCACTCTTCTCCATACTGATCACTTCCCTCTGCAGAGTATCACTCTTCTCCATACTGATCACTTCCCTCTGCAGAGTATCACTCTTCTCTTTACCGATCATTTCCCTCTGCAGAGTATCACTCTTCTCTGTACTGATCACTTCCCTCTGCAGAGTATCACTCTTCTCCATACTGATCACTTCCCTCTGCAGAGTATCACTCTTCTCCATACTGATCACTTCCCTCTGCAGAGTATCACTCTTCTCCATACTGATCACTTCCCTCTGCAGAGTATCACTCTTCTCCTTACCGATCACTTCCCTCTGCAGAGTATCACTCTTCTCCTTACCGATCACTTCCCTCTGCAGAGTATCACTCTTCTCCTTACCGATCATTTCCCTCTGCAGAGTATCACTCTTCTTACCGATCACTTCCCTCTGCAGAGTATCACTCTTCTCCTTACCGATCATTTCCCTCTGCAGAGTATCACTCTTCTTACTGATCACTTCCCTCTGCAGAGTATCACTCTTCTCTGTACCGATCACTTCCCTCTGCAGAGTATCACTCTTCTCCTTACCGATCACTTCCCTCTGCAGAGTATCACTCTTCTCTGTACTGATCACTTCCCTCTGCAGAGTATCACTCTTCTCCTTACCGATCACTTCCCTGTGCAGAGTATTACTCTTCTCCTTACCGATCACTTCCCTCTGCAGAGTATTACTCTTCTCCATACTGATCACTTCCCTCTGCAGAGTATCACTCTTCTTTGTACCGATCACTTCCCTCTGCAGAGTATCACTCTTCTCCTTACCGATCACTTCCCTCTGCAGAGTATCACTCTTCTCTTTACCGATCATTTCCCTCTGCAGAGTATCACTCTTCTCTGTACTGATCACTTCCCTCTGCAGAGTATCACTCTTCTCTTTACCGATCACTTTCCTCTGCAGAGTATCACTCTTCTCCATACTGATCACTTCCCTCTGCAGAGTATCACTCTTCTCCTTACCGATCACTTCCCTCTGCAGAGTATCACTCTTCTCTTTACCGATCATTTCCCTCTGCAGAGTATCACTCTTCTCTGTACTGATCACTTCCCTCTGCAGAGTATCACTCTTCTCTTTACCGATCATTTCCCTCTGCAGAGTATCACTCTTCTCTGTACCGATCACTTCCCTCTGCAGAGTATCACTCTTCTCCTTACCGATCACTTCCCTCTGCAGAGTATCACTCTTCTCCTTACCGATCACTTCCCTCTGCAGAGTATCACTCTTCTCCTTACCGATCACTTCCCTCTGCAGAGTATCACTCTTCTCTTTACCGATCATTTCCCTCTGCAGAGTATCACTCTTCTCCTTACCGATCACTTCCCTCTGCAGAGTATCACTCTTCTTACCGATCACTTCCCTCTGCAGAGTATCACTCTTCTCCTTACCGATCACTTCCCTCTGCAGAGTATCACTCTTCTCCTTACCGATCACTTCCCTCTGCAGAGTATCACTCTTCTCCTTACCGATCACTTCCCTGTGCAGAGTATCACTCTTCTCCTTACCGATCACTTCCCTCTGCAGAGTATCACTCTTCTCCTTACCGATCACTTCCCTGTGCAGAGTATCACTCTTCTCCTTACCGATCACTTCCCTCTGCAGAGTATCACTCTTCTCCATACTGATCACTTCCCTCTGCAGAGTATCACTCTTCTCCATACTGATCACTTCCCTCTGCAGAGTATCACTCTTCTCTTTACCGATCATTTCCCTCTGCAGAGTATCACTCTTCTCTGTACTGATCACTTCCCTCTGCAGAGTATCACTCTTCTCCATACTGATCACTTCCCTCTGCAGAGTATCACTCTTCTCCATACTGATCACTTCCCTCTGCAGAGTATCACTCTTCTCCTTACCGATCACTTCCCTCTGCAGAGTATCACTCTTCTTACTGATCACTTCCCTCTGCAGAGTATCACTCTTCTCCTTACCGATCACTTCCCTCTGCAGAGTATCACTCTTCTCCTTACCGATCATTTCCCTCTGCAGAGTATCACTCTTCTTACCGATCACTTCCCTCTGCAGAGTATCACTCTTCTCCTTACCGATCACTTCCCTCTGCAGAGTATCACTCTTCTCCTTACCGATCATTTCCCTCTGCAGAGTATCACTCTTCTTACTGATCACTTCCCTCTGCAGAGTATCACTCTTCTCTGTACCAATTACTTCCCTCTGCAGAGTATTACTCTTCTCCTTACCGATCACTTCCCTCTGCAGAGTATCACTCTTCTCTGTACTGATCACTTCCCTCTGCAGAGTATCACTCTTCTCCTTACCGATCACTTCCCTGTGCAGAGTATTACTCTTCTCCTTACCGATCACTTCCCTCTGCAGAGTATTACTCTTCTCCATACTGATCACTTCCCTCTGCAGAGTATCACTCTTCTTTGTACCGATCACTTCCCTCTGCAGAGTATCACTCTTCTCCTTACCGATCACTTCCCTCTGCAGAGTATCACTCTTCTCCTTACCGATCATTTCCCTCTGCAGAGTATCACTCTTCTTCTGATCACTTCCCTCTGCAGAGTATCACTCTTCTCCTTACCGATCACTTCCCTCTGCAGAGTATCACTCTTCTCCTTACCGATCACTTTCCTCTGCAGAGTATCACTCTTCTCCTTACCGATCACTTCCCTCTGCAGAGTATCACTCTTCTCCTTACCGATCATTTCCCTCTGCAGAGTATCACTCTTCTCCTTACCAATTACTTCCCTCTGCAGAGTATCACTCTTCTCCTTACCGATCACTTCCCTCTGCAGAGGATCACTCTTCTCTGTACTAATGACTTCCCTCTGCAGAGTATCACTCTTCTCTGTACCGATCACTTCCCTCTGCAGAGTATCACTCTTCTCCATACCAATCACTTCCCTCTACAGAGTATTACTCTTCTCTTTACCGATCACTTCCCTCTGCAGAGTATCACTCTTCTCCTTACCGATCACTTCCCTCTGCAGAGTATCACTCTTCTCCTTACCGATCACTTCCCTCTGCAGAGTATCACTCTTCTCCGTACCGATCACTTCTCTCTGCAGAGTATCACTCTTCTTACCGATCACTTCCCTCTGCAGAGTATCACTCTTCTCCGTACCGATCACTTCTCTCTGCAGAGTATCACTCTTCTCCATACTGATCACTTCCCTCTCCAGAGTATCACTCTTCTCTTTACCGATCATTTCCCTCTGCAGAGTATCACTCTTCTCTGTACTGATCACTTCCCTCTGCAGAGTATCACTCTTCTCTGTACCGATCACTTCCCTCTGCAGAGTATCACTCTTCTCCTTACCGATCACTTCCCTCTGCAGAGTATCACTCTTCTTACCGATCACTTCCCTCTGCAGAGTATCACTCTTCTCCTTACCGATCACTTCCCTGTGCAGAGTATCACTCTTCTCCTTACTGATCACTTCCCTCTGCAGAGTATCACTCTTCTCCTTACTGATCACTTCCCTCTGCAGAGTATCACTCTTCTCTGTACCGAACACTTCCCTCTGCAGAGTATCACTCTTCTCCATACTGATCACTTCCCTCTGCAGAGTATCACTCTTCTCCATACTGATCACTTCCCTCTGCAGAGTATCACTCTTCTCCTTACCGATCACTTCCCTGTGCAGAGTATCACTCTTCTCCTTACCGATCACTTCCCTCTGCAGAGTATCACTCTTCTCTTTACCGATCACTTCCCTCTGCAGAGTATCACTCTTCTCTTTACCGATCATTTCCCTCTGCAGAGTATCACTCTTCTCTTTACCGATCATTTCCCTCTGCAGAGTATCACTCTTCTCTGTACCGATCACTTCCCTCTGCAGAGTATCACTCTTCTCCTTACCGATCACTTTCCTCTGCAGAGTATCACTCTTCTCTTTACCGATCATTTCCCTCTGCAGAGTATCACTCTTCTCTTTACCGATCATTTCCCTCTGCAGAGTATCACTCTTCTCTGTACCGATCACTTCCCTCTGCAGAGTATCACTCTTCTCCTTACCGATCACTTCCCTCTGCAGAGTATCACTCTTCTCCTTACCGATCACTTTCCTCTGCAGAGTATCACTCTTCTCTGTACCGATCACTTCCCTCTGCAGAGTATCACTCTTCTCCTTACCAATTACTTCCCTCTGCAGAGTATCACTCTTCTCCTTACCGATCACTTCCTCGATGCAGAGTATTACTCTTCTCTGTACCGATCACTTCCCTCTGCAGAGTATCACTCTTCTCCATACTGATCACTTCCCTCTGCAGAGCATTACTCTTCTTACCGATCACTTCCCTCTGCAGAGTATCACTCTTGTCTGTACTGATCACTTCCCCGATGCAGAGTATCACTCTTCTCCATACTGATCACTTCCCTCTGCAGAGTATCACTCTTCTCTGTACTGATAACTTCCCTCTGCAGAGTATCACTCTTCTCTGTACTGATAACTTCCCTCTGCAGAGTATCACTCTTCTCCTTACCGATCACTTCCCTCTGCAGAGTATCACTCTTCTCTGTACTAATGACTTCCCTCTGCAGAGTATCACTCTTCTCTGTACCGATCACTTCCCTCTGCAGAGTATCACTCTTCTCCTTACCGATCACTTCCCTCTGCAGAGTATCACTCTTCTCCGTACCGATCACTTCTCTCTGCAGAGTATCACTCTTCTCCATACTGATCACTTCCCTCTGCAGAGTATCACTCTTCTCTTTACCGATCATTTCCCTCTGCAGAGTATCACTCTTCTCTGTACTGATCACTTCCCTCTGCAGAGTATCACTCTTCTCTGTACCGATCACTTCCCTCTGCAGAGTATCACTCTTCTCCTTACCGATCACTTCCCTCTGCAGAGTATCACTCTTCTTACCGATCACTTCCCTCTGCAGAGTATCACTCTTCTCCTTACCGATCACTTCCCTGTGCAGAGTATCACTCTTCTCCTTACCGATCACTTCCCTCTGCAGAGTATCACTCTTCTCCTTACCGATCACTTCCCTCTGCAGAGTATCACTCTTCTCCGTACCGATCACTTCCCTCTGCAGAGTATCACTCTTCTCCTTACCGATCACTTCCCTGTGCAGAGTATCACTCTTCTCTGTACCGAACACTTCCCTCTGCAGAGTATCACTCTTCTCCATACTGATCACTTCCCTCTGCAGAGTATCACTCTTCTCCTTACCGATCACTTCCCTCTGCAGAGTATCACTCTTCTCCATACTGATCACTTCCCTCTGCAGAGTATCACTCTTCTCCTTACCGATCACTTCCCTCTGCAGAGTATCACTCTTCTCCATACTGATCACTTCCCTCTGCAGAGTATCACTCTTCTCCTTACCGATCACTTCCCTCTGCAGAGTATCACTCTTCTCCTTACCGATCACTTCCCTCTGCAGAGTATCACTCTTCTCCATACTGATCACTTCCCTCTGCAGAGTATCACTCTTCTCTTTACCGATCACTTCCCTCTGCAGAGTATCACTCTTCTCTTTACCGATCATTTCCCTCTGCAGAGTATCACTCTTCTCTTTACCGATCATTTCCCTCTGCAGAGTATCACTCTTCTCTGTACCGATCACTTCCCTCTGCAGAGTATCACTCTTCTCCTTACCGATCACTTCCCTCTGCAGAGTATCACTCTTCTCCTTACCGATCACTTCCCTCTGCAGAGTATCACTCTTCTTACTGATCACTTCCCTCTGCAGAGTATCACTCTTCTCCTTACCGATCACTTCCCTCTGCAGAGTATCACTCTTCTCCTTACCGATCACTTTCCTCTGCAGAGTATCACTCTTCTCCTTACCGATCACTTCCCTCTGCAGAGTATCACTCTTCTCTGTACTGATCACTTCCCTCTGCAGAGTATCACTCTTCTCCTTACCGATCACTTCCCTGTGCAGAGTATCACTCTTCTCCTTACCGATCACTTCCCTCTGCAGAGTATTACTCTTCTCCATACTGATCACTTCCCTCTGCAGAGTATCACTCTTCTTTGTACCGATCACTTCCCTCTGCAGAGTATCACTCTTCTTACTGATCACTTCCCTCTGCAGAGTATCACTCTTCTCCTTACCGATCACTTCCCTCTGCAGAGTATCACTCTTCTCCTTACCGATCACTTCCCTCTGCAGAGTATCACTCTTCTCTGTACTGATCACTTCCCTCTGCAGAGTATCACTCTTCTCTTTACCGATCATTTCCCTCTGCAGAGTATCACTCTTCTCTTTACCGATCATTTCCCTCTGCAGAGTATCACTCTTCTCTGTACCGATCACTTCCCTCTGCAGAGTATCACTCTTCTCCTTACCGATCACTTCCCTCTGCAGAGTATCACTCTTCTCCTTACCGATCACTTCCCTCTGCAGAGTATCACTCTTCTTACTGATCACTTCCCTCTGCAGAGTATCACTCTTCTCCTTACCGATCACTTCCCTCTGCAGAGTATCACTCTTCTCCTTACCGATCACTTTCCTCTGCAGAGTATCACTCTTCTCCTTACCGATCACTTCCCTCTGCAGAGTATCACTCTTCTCTGTACTGATCACTTCCCTCTGCAGAGTATCACTCTTCTCCTTACCGATCACTTCCCTGTGCAGAGTATCACTCTTCTCCTTACCGATCACTTCCCTCTGCAGAGTATTACTCTTCTCCATACTGATCACTTCCCTCTGCAGAGTATCACTCTTCTTTGTACCGATCACTTCCCTCTGCAGAGTATCACTCTTCTTACTGATCACTTCCCTCTGCAGAGTATCACTCTTCTCCTTACCGATCACTTCCCTCTGCAGAGTATCACTCTTCTCCTTACCGATCACTTCCCTCTGCAGAGTATCACTCTTCTCTGTACTGATCACTTCCCTCTGCAGAGTATCACTCTTCTCCGTACTGATCACTTCCCTCTGCAGAGTATCACTCTTCTCCTTACCGATCACTTCCCTCTGCAGAGTATCACTCTTCTCTTTACCGATCATTTCCCTCTGCAGAGTATCACTCTTCTCCTTACCGATCACTTCCCTCTGCAGAGTATCACTCTTCTCCATACCGATCACTTCCCTCTGCAGAGTATCACTCTTCTCTTTACCGATCACTTCCCTCTGCAGAGTATCACTCTTCTTACCGATCACTTCCCTCTGCAGAGTATCACTCTTCTCCTTACCGATCACTTCCCACTGCAGAGTATCACTCTTCTCCGTACTGATCACTTCCCTCTGCAGAGTATCACTCTTCTCCTTACCGATCACTTCCCTCTGCAGAGTATCACTCTTCTCTTTACCGATCATTTCCCTCTGCAGAGTATCACTCTTCTCTGTACTGATCACTTCCCTCTGCAGAGTATCACTCTTCTCTTTACCGATCATTTCCCTCTGCAGAGTATCACTCTTCTCTGTACTGATCACTTCCCTCTGCAGAGTATCACTCTTCTCTGTACCGATCACTTCCCTCTGCAGAGTATCACTCTTCTCCTTACCGATCACTTCCCTCTGCAGAGTATCACTCTTCTCCTTACCGATCACTTCCCTCTGCAGAGTATCACTCTTCTTACTGATCACTTCCCTCTGCAGAGTATCACTCTTCTCCTTACCGATCACTTCCCTCTGCAGAGTATCACTCTTCTCCTTACCGATCACTTCCCTCTGCAGAGTATCACTCTTCTCTGTACTGATCACTTCCCTCTGCAGAGTATCACTCTTCTCCTTACCGATCACTTCCCTGTGCAGAGTATCACTCTTCTCCTTACCGATCACTTCCCTCTGCAGAGTATTACTCTTCTCCATACTGATCACTTCCCTCTGCAGAGTATCACTCTTCTCTTTACCGATCACTTTCCTCTGCAGAGTATCACTCTTCTCCATACTGATCACTTCCCTCTGCAGAGTATCACTCTTCTCCTTACCGATCACTTCCCTCTGCAGAGTATCACTCTTCTCTTTACCGATCATTTCCCTCTGCAGAGTATCACTCTTCTCTGTACTGATCACTTCCCTCTGCAGAGTATTACTCTTCTCCTTACCGATCACTTCCCTATGCAGAGGATCACTCTTCTCCATACTGATCACTTCCCTCTGCAGAGTATCACTCTTCTCCTTACCGATCACTTCCCTCTGCAGAGTATCACTCTTCTCCTTACTGATCACTTCCCTCTGCAGAGTATCACTCTTCTCCTTACCGATCACTTCCCTCTGCAGAGTATCACTCTTCTCCTTACTGATCACTTCCCTCTGCAGAGTATCACTCTTCTCCTTACTGATCACTTCCCTCTGCAGAGTATCACTCTTCTCCTTACCGATCACTTCCTCGATGCAGAGTATTACTCTTCTCTGTACCGATCACTTCCCTCTGCAGAGTATCACTCTTCTCCATACTGATCACTTCCCTCTGCAGAGCATTACTCTTCTTACCAATCACTTCCCTCTGCAGAGTATCACTCTTGTCTGTACTGATCACTTCCCTCTGCAGAGTATCACTCTTCTCCATACCAATCACTTCCCTCTACAGAGTATTACTCTTCTCTTTACCGATCACTTCCCTCTGCAGAGTATCACTCTTCTCTGTACCGATCACTTCCCTCTGCAGAGTATCACTCTTCTCTTTACCGATCACTTTCCTCTGCAGAGTATCACTCTTCTCCATACTGATCACTTCCCTCTGCAGAGTATCACTCTTCTCCTTACCGATCACTTCCCTCTGCAGAGTATCACTCTTCTCTTTACCGATCATTTCCCTCTGCAGAGTATCACTCTTCTCTGTACTGATCACTTCCCTCTGCAGAGTATTACTCTTCTCCTTACCGATCACTTCCCTATGCAGAGGATCACTCTTCTCCATACTGATCACTTCCCTCTGCAGAGTATCACTCTTCTCCTTACCGATCACTTCCCTCTGCAGAGTATCACTCTTCTCCATACTGATCACTTCCCTCTGCAGAGTATCACTCTTCTCTTTACCGATCATTTCCCTCTGCAGAGTATCACTCTTCTCTGTACCGATCACTTCCCTCTGCAGAGTATCACTCTTCTCCTTACCGATCACTTCCCTCTGCAGAGTATCACTCTTCTCCTTACCGATCACTTCCCTCTGCAGAGTATCACTCTTCTCCTTACCGATCACTTCCCTCTGCAGAGTATCACTCTTCTCCTTACCGATCACTTCCCTCTGCAGAGTATCACTCTTCTCCTTACCGATCACTTCCCTCTGCAGAGTATCACTCTTCTCCTTACCGATCACTTCCCTCTGCAGAGTATCACTCTTCTCCTTACCGATCACTTCCCTGTGCAGAGTATCACTCTTCTCCTTACCGATCACTTCCCTCTGCAGAGTATCACTCTTCTCCATACTGATCACTTCCCTCTGCAGAGTATCACTCTTCTCCATACTGATCACTTCCCTCTGCAGAGTATCACTCTTCTCTTTACCGATCATTTCCCTCTGCAGAGTATCACTCTTCTCTGTACTGATCACTTCCCTCTGCAGAGTATCACTCTTCTCCATACTGATCACTTCCCTCTGCAGAGTATCACTCTTCTCCATACTGATCACTTCCCTCTGCAGAGTATCACTCTTCTCCATACTGATCACTTCCCTCTGCAGAGTATCACTCTTCTCCTTACCGATCACTTCCCTCTGCAGAGTATCACTCTTCTCCTTACCGATCACTTCCCTCTGCAGAGTATCACTCTTCTCCTTACCGATCATTTCCCTCTGCAGAGTATCACTCTTCTTACCGATCACTTCCCTCTGCAGAGTATCACTCTTCTCCTTACCGATCATTTCCCTCTGCAGAGTATCACTCTTCTTACTGATCACTTCCCTCTGCAGAGTATCACTCTTCTCTGTACCGATCACTTCCCTCTGCAGAGTATCACTCTTCTCCTTACCGATCACTTCCCTCTGCAGAGTATCACTCTTCTCTGTACTGATCACTTCCCTCTGCAGAGTATCACTCTTCTCCTTACCGATCACTTCCCTGTGCAGAGTATTACTCTTCTCCTTACCGATCACTTCCCTCTGCAGAGTATTACTCTTCTCCATACTGATCACTTCCCTCTGCAGAGTATCACTCTTCTTTGTACCGATCACTTCCCTCTGCAGAGTATCACTCTTCTCCTTACCGATCACTTCCCTCTGCAGAGTATCACTCTTCTCTTTACCGATCATTTCCCTCTGCAGAGTATCACTCTTCTCTGTACTGATCACTTCCCTCTGCAGAGTATCACTCTTCTCTTTACCGATCACTTTCCTCTGCAGAGTATCACTCTTCTCCATACTGATCACTTCCCTCTGCAGAGTATCACTCTTCTCCTTACCGATCACTTCCCTCTGCAGAGTATCACTCTTCTCTTTACCGATCATTTCCCTCTGCAGAGTATCACTCTTCTCTGTACTGATCACTTCCCTCTGCAGAGTATCACTCTTCTCTTTACCGATCATTTCCCTCTGCAGAGTATCACTCTTCTCTGTACCGATCACTTCCCTCTGCAGAGTATCACTCTTCTCCTTACCGATCACTTCCCTCTGCAGAGTATCACTCTTCTCCTTACCGATCACTTCCCTCTGCAGAGTATCACTCTTCTCCTTACCGATCACTTCCCTCTGCAGAGTATCACTCTTCTCTTTACCGATCATTTCCCTCTGCAGAGTATCACTCTTCTCCTTACCGATCACTTCCCTCTGCAGAGTATCACTCTTCTTACCGATCACTTCCCTCTGCAGAGTATCACTCTTCTCCTTACCGATCACTTCCCTCTGCAGAGTATCACTCTTCTCCTTACCGATCACTTCCCTCTGCAGAGTATCACTCTTCTCCTTACCGATCACTTCCCTGTGCAGAGTATCACTCTTCTCCTTACCGATCACTTCCCTCTGCAGAGTATCACTCTTCTCCTTACCGATCACTTCCCTGTGCAGAGTATCACTCTTCTCCTTACCGATCACTTCCCTCTGCAGAGTATCACTCTTCTCCATACTGATCACTTCCCTCTGCAGAGTATCACTCTTCTCCATACTGATCACTTCCCTCTGCAGAGTATCACTCTTCTCTTTACCGATCATTTCCCTCTGCAGAGTATCACTCTTCTCTGTACTGATCACTTCCCTCTGCAGAGTATCACTCTTCTCCATACTGATCACTTCCCTCTGCAGAGTATCACTCTTCTCCATACTGATCACTTCCCTCTGCAGAGTATCACTCTTCTCCTTACCGATCACTTCCCTCTGCAGAGTATCACTCTTCTTACTGATCACTTCCCTCTGCAGAGTATCACTCTTCTCCTTACCGATCACTTCCCTCTGCAGAGTATCACTCTTCTCCTTACCGATCATTTCCCTCTGCAGAGTATCACTCTTCTTACCGATCACTTCCCTCTGCAGAGTATCACTCTTCTCCTTACCGATCACTTCCCTCTGCAGAGTATCACTCTTCTCCTTACCGATCATTTCCCTCTGCAGAGTATCACTCTTCTTACTGATCACTTCCCTCTGCAGAGTATCACTCTTCTCTGTACCAATTACTTCCCTCTGCAGAGTATTACTCTTCTCCTTACCGATCACTTCCCTCTGCAGAGTATCACTCTTCTCTGTACTGATCACTTCCCTCTGCAGAGTATCACTCTTCTCCTTACCGATCACTTCCCTGTGCAGAGTATTACTCTTCTCCTTACCGATCACTTCCCTCTGCAGAGTATTACTCTTCTCCATACTGATCACTTCCCTCTGCAGAGTATCACTCTTCTTTGTACCGATCACTTCCCTCTGCAGAGTATCACTCTTCTCCTTACCGATCACTTCCCTCTGCAGAGTATCACTCTTCTCCTTACCGATCATTTCCCTCTGCAGAGTATCACTCTTCTTCTGATCACTTCCCTCTGCAGAGTATCACTCTTCTCCTTACCGATCACTTCCCTCTGCAGAGTATCACTCTTCTCCTTACCGATCACTTTCCTCTGCAGAGTATCACTCTTCTCCTTACCGATCACTTCCCTCTGCAGAGTATCACTCTTCTCCTTACCGATCATTTCCCTCTGCAGAGTATCACTCTTCTCCTTACCAATTACTTCCCTCTGCAGAGTATCACTCTTCTCCTTACCGATCACTTCCCTCTGCAGAGGATCACTCTTCTCTGTACTAATGACTTCCCTCTGCAGAGTATCACTCTTCTCTGTACCGATCACTTCCCTCTGCAGAGTATCACTCTTCTCCATACCAATCACTTCCCTCTACAGAGTATTACTCTTCTCTTTACCGATCACTTCCCTCTGCAGAGTATCACTCTTCTCCTTACCGATCACTTCCCTCTGCAGAGTATCACTCTTCTCCTTACCGATCACTTCCCTCTGCAGAGTATCACTCTTCTCCGTACCGATCACTTCTCTCTGCAGAGTATCACTCTTCTTACCGATCACTTCCCTCTGCAGAGTATCACTCTTCTCCGTACCGATCACTTCTCTCTGCAGAGTATCACTCTTCTCCATACTGATCACTTCCCTCTCCAGAGTATCACTCTTCTCTTTACCGATCATTTCCCTCTGCAGAGTATCACTCTTCTCTGTACTGATCACTTCCCTCTGCAGAGTATCACTCTTCTCTGTACCGATCACTTCCCTCTGCAGAGTATCACTCTTCTCCTTACCGATCACTTCCCTCTGCAGAGTATCACTCTTCTTACCGATCACTTCCCTCTGCAGAGTATCACTCTTCTCCTTACCGATCACTTCCCTGTGCAGAGTATCACTCTTCTCCTTACTGATCACTTCCCTCTGCAGAGTATCACTCTTCTCCTTACTGATCACTTCCCTCTGCAGAGTATCACTCTTCTCTGTACCGAACACTTCCCTCTGCAGAGTATCACTCTTCTCCATACTGATCACTTCCCTCTGCAGAGTATCACTCTTCTCCATACTGATCACTTCCCTCTGCAGAGTATCACTCTTCTCCTTACCGATCACTTCCCTGTGCAGAGTATCACTCTTCTCCTTACCGATCACTTCCCTCTGCAGAGTATCACTCTTCTCTTTACCGATCACTTCCCTCTGCAGAGTATCACTCTTCTCTTTACCGATCATTTCCCTCTGCAGAGTATCACTCTTCTCTTTACCGATCATTTCCCTCTGCAGAGTATCACTCTTCTCTGTACCGATCACTTCCCTCTGCAGAGTATCACTCTTCTCCTTACCGATCACTTTCCTCTGCAGAGTATCACTCTTCTCTTTACCGATCATTTCCCTCTGCAGAGTATCACTCTTCTCTTTACCGATCATTTCCCTCTGCAGAGTATCACTCTTCTCTGTACCGATCACTTCCCTCTGCAGAGTATCACTCTTCTCCTTACCGATCACTTCCCTCTGCAGAGTATCACTCTTCTCCTTACCGATCACTTTCCTCTGCAGAGTATCACTCTTCTCTGTACCGATCACTTCCCTCTGCAGAGTATCACTCTTCTCCTTACCAATTACTTCCCTCTGCAGAGTATCACTCTTCTCCTTACCGATCACTTCCTCGATGCAGAGTATTACTCTTCTCTGTACCGATCACTTCCCTCTGCAGAGTATCACTCTTCTCCATACTGATCACTTCCCTCTGCAGAGCATTACTCTTCTTACCGATCACTTCCCTCTGCAGAGTATCACTCTTGTCTGTACTGATCACTTCCCCGATGCAGAGTATCACTCTTCTCCATACTGATCACTTCCCTCTGCAGAGTATCACTCTTCTCTGTACTGATAACTTCCCTCTGCAGAGTATCACTCTTCTCTGTACTGATAACTTCCCTCTGCAGAGTATCACTCTTCTCCTTACCGATCACTTCCCTCTGCAGAGTATCACTCTTCTCTGTACTAATGACTTCCCTCTGCAGAGTATCACTCTTCTCTGTACCGATCACTTCCCTCTGCAGAGTATCACTCTTCTCCTTACCGATCACTTCCCTCTGCAGAGTATCACTCTTCTCCGTACCGATCACTTCTCTCTGCAGAGTATCACTCTTCTCCATACTGATCACTTCCCTCTGCAGAGTATCACTCTTCTCTTTACCGATCATTTCCCTCTGCAGAGTATCACTCTTCTCTGTACTGATCACTTCCCTCTGCAGAGTATCACTCTTCTCTGTACCGATCACTTCCCTCTGCAGAGTATCACTCTTCTCCTTACCGATCACTTCCCTCTGCAGAGTATCACTCTTCTTACCGATCACTTCCCTCTGCAGAGTATCACTCTTCTCCTTACCGATCACTTCCCTGTGCAGAGTATCACTCTTCTCTGTACCGAACACTTCCCTCTGCAGAGTATCACTCTTCTCCATACTGATCACTTCCCTCTGCAGAGTATCACTCTTCTCCTTACCGATCACTTCCCTCTGCAGAGTATCACTCTTCTCCATACTGATCACTTCCCTCTGCAGAGTATCACTCTTCTCCTTACCGATCACTTCCCTCTGCAGAGTATCACTCTTCTCCATACTGATCACTTCCCTCTGCAGAGTATCACTCTTCTCCTTACCGATCACTTCCCTCTGCAGAGTATCACTCTTCTCCTTACCGATCACTTCCCTCTGCAGAGTATCACTCTTCTCCATACTGATCACTTCCCTCTGCAGAGTATCACTCTTCTCTTTACCGATCACTTCCCTCTGCAGAGTATCACTCTTCTCTTTACCGATCATTTCCCTCTGCAGAGTATCACTCTTCTCTTTACCGATCATTTCCCTCTGCAGAGTATCACTCTTCTCTGTACCGATCACTTCCCTCTGCAGAGTATCACTCTTCTCCTTACCGATCACTTCCCTCTGCAGAGTATCACTCTTCTCCTTACCGATCACTTCCCTCTGCAGAGTATCACTCTTCTTACTGATCACTTCCCTCTGCAGAGTATCACTCTTCTCCTTACCGATCACTTCCCTCTGCAGAGTATCACTCTTCTCCTTACCGATCACTTTCCTCTGCAGAGTATCACTCTTCTCCTTACCGATCACTTCCCTCTGCAGAGTATCACTCTTCTCTGTACTGATCACTTCCCTCTGCAGAGTATCACTCTTCTCCTTACCGATCACTTCCCTGTGCAGAGTATCACTCTTCTCCTTACCGATCACTTCCCTCTGCAGAGTATTACTCTTCTCCATACTGATCACTTCCCTCTGCAGAGTATCACTCTTCTTTGTACCGATCACTTCCCTCTGCAGAGTATCACTCTTCTTACTGATCACTTCCCTCTGCAGAGTATCACTCTTCTCCTTACCGATCACTTCCCTCTGCAGAGTATCACTCTTCTCCTTACCGATCACTTCCCTCTGCAGAGTATCACTCTTCTCTGTACTGATCACTTCCCTCTGCAGAGTATCACTCTTCTCTTTACCGATCATTTCCCTCTGCAGAGTATCACTCTTCTCTTTACCGATCATTTCCCTCTGCAGAGTATCACTCTTCTCTGTACCGATCACTTCCCTCTGCAGAGTATCACTCTTCTCCTTACCGATCACTTCCCTCTGCAGAGTATCACTCTTCTCCTTACCGATCACTTCCCTCTGCAGAGTATCACTCTTCTTACTGATCACTTCCCTCTGCAGAGTATCACTCTTCTCCTTACCGATCACTTCCCTCTGCAGAGTATCACTCTTCTCCTTACCGATCACTTTCCTCTGCAGAGTATCACTCTTCTCCTTACCGATCACTTCCCTCTGCAGAGTATCACTCTTCTCTGTACTGATCACTTCCCTCTGCAGAGTATCACTCTTCTCCTTACCGATCACTTCCCTGTGCAGAGTATCACTCTTCTCCTTACCGATCACTTCCCTCTGCAGAGTATTACTCTTCTCCATACTGATCACTTCCCTCTGCAGAGTATCACTCTTCTTTGTACCGATCACTTCCCTCTGCAGAGTATCACTCTTCTTACTGATCACTTCCCTCTGCAGAGTATCACTCTTCTCCTTACCGATCACTTCCCTCTGCAGAGTATCACTCTTCTCCTTACCGATCACTTCCCTCTGCAGAGTATCACTCTTCTCTGTACTGATCACTTCCCTCTGCAGAGTATCACTCTTCTCCGTACTGATCACTTCCCTCTGCAGAGTATCACTCTTCTCCTTACCGATCACTTCCCTCTGCAGAGTATCACTCTTCTCCTTACCGATCACTTCCCTCTGCAGAGTATCACTCTTCTCTTTACCGATCATTTCCCTCTGCAGAGTATCACTCTTCTCCTTACCGATCACTTCCCTCTGCAGAGTATCACTCTTCTCCATACCGATCACTTCCCTCTGCAGAGTATCACTCTTCTCTTTACCGATCACTTCCCTCTGCAGAGTATCACTCTTCTTACCGATCACTTCCCTCTGCAGAGTATCACTCTTCTCCTTACCGATCACTTCCCACTGCAGAGTATCACTCTTCTCCGTACTGATCACTTCCCTCTGCAGAGTATCACTCTTCTCCTTACCGATCACTTCCCTCTGCAGAGTATCACTCTTCTCTTTACCGATCATTTCCCTCTGCAGAGTATCACTCTTCTCTGTACTGATCACTTCCCTCTGCAGAGTATCACTCTTCTCTTTACCGATCATTTCCCTCTGCAGAGTATCACTCTTCTCTGTACTGATCACTTCCCTCTGCAGAGTATCACTCTTCTCTGTACCGATCACTTCCCTCTGCAGAGTATCACTCTTCTCCTTACCGATCACTTCCCTCTGCAGAGTATCACTCTTCTCCTTACCGATCACTTCCCTCTGCAGAGTATCACTCTTCTTACTGATCACTTCCCTCTGCAGAGTATCACTCTTCTCCTTACCGATCACTTCCCTCTGCAGAGTATCACTCTTCTCCTTACCGATCACTTCCCTCTGCAGAGTATCACTCTTCTCTGTACTGATCACTTCCCTCTGCAGAGTATCACTCTTCTCCTTACCGATCACTTCCCTGTGCAGAGTATCACTCTTCTCCTTACCGATCACTTCCCTCTGCAGAGTATTACTCTTCTCCATACTGATCACTTCCCTCTGCAGAGTATCACTCTTCTTTGTACCGATCACTTCCCTCTGCAGAGTATCACTCTTCTTACTGATCACTTCCCTCTGCAGAGTATCACTCTTCTCCTTACCGATCACTTCCCTCTGCAGAGTATCACTCTTCTCCTTACCGATCACTTTCCTCTGCAGAGTATCACTCTTCTCCTTACCGATCACTTCCCTCTGCAGAGTATCACTCTTCTCCATACCGATCACTTCCCTCTGCAGAGTATCACTCTTCTCTGTACTGATCACTTCCCTCTGCAGAGTATCACTCTTCTCCTTACCGATCACTTCCCTCTGCAGAGTATCACTCTTCTCCTTACCGATCACTTCCCTCTGCAGAGTATCACTCTTCTCCTTACCGATCACTTCCCTCTGCAGAGTATCACTCTTCTCTGTACTGATCACTTCCCTCTGCAGAGTATCACTCTTCTCTGTACCGATCACTTCCCTCTGCAGAGTATCACTCTTCTCCTTACTGATCACTTCCCTCTGCAGAGTATCACTCTTCTCCTTACCGATCACTTCCCTCTGCAGAGTATCACTCTTCTCCTTACCGATCACTTCCCTCTGCAGAGTATCACTCTTCTCCATACCGATCACTTCCCTCTGCAGAGTATCACTCTTCTCTTTACCGATCACTTCCCTCTGCAGAGTATCACTCTTCTTACCGATCACTTCCCTCTGCAGAGTATCACTCTTCTCCTTACCGATCACTTCCCACTGCAGAGTATCACTCTTCTCCGTACTGATCACTTCCCTCTGCAGAGTATCACTCTTCTCCTTACCGATCACTTCCCTCTGCAGAGTATCACTCTTCTCCTTACCGATCACTTCCCTCTGCAGAGTATCACTCTTCTCCTTACCGATCACTTTCCTCTGCAGAGTATCACTCTTCTCCTTACCGATCACTTTCCTCTGCAGAGTATCACTCTTCTCCTTACCGATCACTTCCCTCTGCAGAGTATCACTCTTCTCCTTACCGATCACTTCCCTCTGCAGAGTATCACTCTTCTCTGTACTGATCACTTCCCTCTGCAGAGTATCACTCTTCTCCTTACTGATCACTTCCCTCTGCAGAGTATCACTCTTCTTACCGATCACTTCCCTCTGCAGAGTATCACTCTTCTCCTTACCGATCACTTCCCACTGCAGAGTATCACTCTTCTCCTTACCGATCACTTCCCACTGCAGAGTATCACTCTTCTCCTTACCGATCACTTCCCTCTGCAGAGTATCACTCTTCTCCTTACCGATCACTTCCCTCTGCAGAGTATCACTCTTCTCCTTACCGATCATTTCCCTCTGCAGAGTATCACTCTTCTTACTGATCACTTCCCTCTGCAGAGTATCACTCTTCTCCTTACCGATCACTTTCCTCTGCAGAGTATCACTCTTCTCCTTACCGATCACTTCCCTCTGCAGAGTATCACTCTTCTCCTTACCGATCACTTCCCTCTGCAGAGTATCACTCTTCTCTGTACTGATCACTTCCCTCTGCAGAGTATCACTCTTCTCTGTACCGATCACTTCCCTCTGCAGAGTATCACTCTTCTCCTTACTGATCACTTCCCTCTGCAGAGTATCACTCTTCTTACCGATCACTTCCCTCTGCAGAGTATCACTCTTCTCCTTACCGATCACTTCCCACTGCAGAGTATCACTCTTCTCCGTACTGATCACTTCCCTCTGCAGAGTATCACTCTTCTCCTTACCGATCACTTCCCTCTGCAGAGTATCACTCTTCTCCTTACCGATCACTTCCCTCTGCAGAGTATCACTCTTCTCCTTACCGATCACTTCCCTCTGCAGAGTATCACTCTTCTCCTTACCGATCACTTCCCTCTGCAGAGTATCACTCTTCTCTGTACTGATCACTTCCCTCTGCAGAGTATCACTCTTCTCCTTACCGATCACTTCCCTCTGCAGAGTATCACTCTTCTCCTTACCGATCACTTCCCTCTGCAGAGTATCACTCTTCTCCTTACCGATCACTTCCCTCTGCAGAGTATCACTCTTCTCCTTACCGATCACTTCCCTCTGCAGAGTATCACTCTTCTCTGTACTGATCACTTCCCTCTGCAGAGTATCACTCTTCTCTGTACCGATCACTTCCCTCTGCAGAGTATCACTCTTCTCCTTACTGATCACTTCCCTCTGCAGAGTATCACTCTTCTTACCGATCACTTCCCTCTGCAGAGTATCACTCTTCTCCGTACTGATCACTTCCCTCTGCAGAGTATCACTCTTCTCCTTACCGATCACTTCCCTCTGCAGAGTATCACTCTTCTCCTTACCGATCACTTCCCTCTGCAGAGTATCACTCTTCTCCTTACCGATCACTTCCCTCTGCAGAGTATCACTCTTCTCCTTACCGATCACTTCCCTCTGCAGAGTATCACTCTTCTCTGTACCGATCACTTCCCTCTGCAGAGTATCACTCTTCTCTGTACCGATCACTTCCCTCTGCAGAGTATCACTCTTCTCCTTACCGATCACTTCCCTCTGCAGAGTATCACTCTTCTCCTTACCGATCACTTTCCTCTGCAGAGTATCACTCTTCTCCTTACCGATCACTTCCCTCTGCAGAGTATCACTCTTCTCCTTACCGATCACTTCCCTCTGCAGAGTATCACTCTTCTCCTTACCGATCACTTCCCTCTGCAGAGTATCACTCTTCTCCGTACCGATCACTTCCCTCTGCAGAGTATCACTCTGTCATTTCTGCGCTGGCCCAGCCAATACACACACGGACATGCAAGCGTCATCTGTCTCGGCTCCTTGGCGGGGGGGGGGGGGGGATTGCATTTTGGTATTTCTACCTTGGGTGCCGCAGGACCACGTTCCAGCACCGCGCACCGAGACGACATAAGAGCCAGGAAGCAGCGGAAGGGGCGCATGTTATGGGTGGGCATTAAAGACCTCATTGGGTATGTTTTTAGAGTCTGTGCCAGGCAGTACCAGTGACGCCCAATGTGGGCTCTATAGCCCGGGCCGTATATCACACACCTACATGGTTTACAGCCCGTCCTGATCCTGATTAGATAGTCCGGGACATTCATACATGGATGGGGTTATTAGTCCAAACTCTACCGAGATAACGAGGTTATTTTCAGAATGTGATAAGGAGGCGATCAATAATAGAGGGAGTCACCACCTTATCTATAGGAAAGCTGCCGTCACCCCCCCCCCCACTCCCCACCCCCATCATTGCATGTACTAAGGAGGAAATATTCATTATTGTGCTTTCCCTGACTGATAGCGATTGCCAGAAGTTTTTCTTATTACGTAGGCGTCATGCAAGAAAATACCATGAACAAGGGGGATTGGTTAGGGGGAGAATGAGACTTTGTATGAAGCATGTGACAGCAAGAGGGTGATAGGATGAACATAGAGGAATTTACTGACATAATACTACTAGAGCATACACCTTACAACCGTAGTACATACAGTAAAACAATTAATGCATAAATAGATATAAAATATATCATACATTGTAATGTTCATACAAATGATGGATAGGTAACAAGGATAAAAGATTGAGTAATGACGACTCAAGATACCATCTTGGCAAATTCCCTAGTACACCACAAACAAAATTGGGTAAAATTGATATTAGAAACAGTAATGCCTGCTGGACCTAAGGCCTCACTGGACCTGTGGGGGGGGGGGGGATTAGATTATGATGTAATTGATGAGGACTAGATAGACGGTTAAACACCTCGAATGGTGGCTCGACGCGTTTCGTGGCTTAATGCAAGAAAATACTTAGACTGCCATGGCTCACCCCCCCCCCCCTCATTTATCCGCTTCAATACCGGGCACTTTTACCCCCTTCCTGCCAGTTTTCAGCTTTCAGCGCTGTCGCACTTTGAACGACAATTGCGCGGGCATGCAACTCTGTACACACATGACATTTTTTATCATTTTCTTCCCACAAATAGAGCTTTCGTTTGATGGTATTTAACCACCACTAGGTTTTTATTTTTTGCTAAATAAACAAAAAAGACCGGAAATTGTGGGGAAAAAAAATAGTTTTTTTTAGTTTGTGTCAGTAAATTTTATAAAAAAGTAATTTTCTCCCTCACTGATGGGCACTGATGAGACGGCACAAATTAGGTGGCACTAATGAGGAGGCAATAATATGCTGCACTGATAGGCAGCACTGATCAGCGCTGATGGGCACCGGTGTGCACTGATGAGGAGGCACTAATATACTGCACTGACTGGCAGCACTGATGGGCACTAATAGGTGGCACTGATAGGTGGCACTTATGGGCAATGATAGGCAGCATGTATACATAGCTCCCAACTGTCCCTGATTTGGAGGGACTGTCCCTGATTTCGAAGGACTGTCCCTGATTTAGAGCAATGTCCCTCTGTCCCTCATTCCTCCTCATTTGTCCCTCATTTTGGTCTGATCTATAGAATTGTATATAAAATGCACTTTTTATCTTTCAAAAAGAGTTTCCCAGTACTAAACCTTTCATCTGATTTCTAAATTGCTGCATTTGTAAATTTCAAAAGCCAATATAAAGGAATAGTAGTGGTAAAAAAAAAAAAAAAGCACTTGTGGGTTTAACCAATCTTGTTTTTTTGTACAATTCTCCTTTAAGGGGGCGTGGCAGGGGGTGTGTCCTATGCCTGCATACTTTTGCTGATAGGTGTCCCTCATTCCCATCTCAAAAAGTTGGGAGGTATGCATGTAGGTGGCACTGATAGGCAACACTGATTGGTGTCACAGATGGGCACTGATTGGTGGCACTGCTGGGGGGCTACATTGATGATCAGTGCCCCTATTACCTGTACACTCTCTGCTGCTCTGCTGATCGGCTCTCCTCTCCTCACACTGACAGAGTGTGAGGTGAGGAGAGCTGAAAAATGTGGACACAGCGAATCACATGGTTAAAGAGCCGCGTCATTGGGTCTTTACGCAGATCGGGGTCGCGCCCTGTCCTAGGAACATCGCAAGACTGCGATCGCCGCGCTGCATGCCCCCAAACGAGGGGGGATCCCGTCCGCCATCATTTTACTAAACAGTGGACGGGAGGTAGTTAAATGCTGGTTGCCTGGCCTGTCATGTTCATCCCCTGGCTTCACAGCCCCTGCCTTGGTTCACACAGGTAGCCATGGAAATCAGAACTCCTGATCTGTCAAATACAGCTCCCGGCCCTTGCTAACGATTGGTAGTCAGTAAGACCGGCTCCTGATCATGTGACCACTGTGCTAGCCAATCACAGTGGTCACATGATCACTGATCCTCCCCCCCCCCTCCCCCAGAAAAAGGGGTTCCAGGGCAGGCAGGAAGGGTTTAAACGTGCTATACCTTTTGTTATATCTTTTGATCCTGCCAGAAATCCAGGGCTGTCCTGTGCACGCTGCCTGTATTATGAGCCATACCCAGTACACCTCTGTCAACTTCAACCCCCTCCTCCCAGTGAGGGTAATGAGGAAAGAAGGAGATGTTTTGTAGTCCTGGCACACTTCCTTTCCTACAACACAAAGCAATCACTTCCAGCACTAAGAGGTCCTCCACAGTTGGACAGGGCTGTGTGACTGATCCAAATGATTGGCGGGTGCAGCCCTCCACAGACAGGGCAGTCCAAAGTGGAACCATAAAAACCAACAAACAGGAAGGAGCAAGCATCTAGTGCATTATCAAAAAATATATTAGAGCAAATGAAAACATGTAGAAATGGATTCTTACAAGAGTGAAACTTATAAAAGCCCATAAACCACAAGATGCCATACAGTGCAGGACAAGCGTAGTCCAGTTGCATCCCACTGTGGTGCCAAGCTGACGCGTTTCGGGAGTGCACCCACTTCCTCAAAGCTGGACCGACACTTCCTTCCCTAGTGAGACAACGCTGCTCTTACATAGATACAGTGAAATAGGTAAGCGTTGCCCCCCTAGGACAAGAAATGTGTTACTGACAGGATCACCAGGTGAAAATAAAGGAAAAGAAAAGCTGGAAGGAAAAAAAAAAAAAACGAATGCAGCCACAGCATCTAGGGATTGATAAGCTGGAATATGTTTTATTTTTGTTCTTGGCTTTAGAAACACTCTAAGCCAAGTTACTTGCAGACCCTTTTCTCCTCGTCCACCATAGCCAGTGTCTGGTATAATTAGCATGACCCGGCTGTCAGTTTGACAGACAGGACTTGCTTGGCAGTTCAGGAGCCAGTAGAGTGTCTCCTCTGTAGGGTATTTAAATACACTGTAACAATGTTTCTTCCAACAGCATCCTTTACTCTTCACGTAATGTCAGTTAAAGCTGAACTCCAGGATCAGAAAATATCATCTAAATCCATTCATTTTTGTATATTCCTCCTTGGATCTTGGTGTGCTTCGTGTATTTCTTTCGGATCTGTGCATTAATCCAGTGTGAGACTTCCTGTAATAAAGACCGCTCACTGCTGCTCTCTCTTTGTGCAGAGAGACTGGTCTTGTCTCCGCCCCCCTCCTGTAGTTTTCTGCAGGCAGCCTGTAGTGGGCAGAGTATGCTGGGCCCCTCCCACAGCTCTGCTCTGTGTCTCCGCTATTTCCCCTGAACAGTTTCTATGCAGGAGTAAATACTGATGGCAGGACTGAATCCTTTTTTAGTAGCTATCCCAGCCAGGAATACTACTGGCTCCTCCACCCAAAGGGCACAGCACACCGTCACTAGGCCCCTAAGCTCAGGTCAGTACTCCCGATGTCACAGGATCACTGGATGCCTCCTTCCAGTATCCACCGGACACTCTTCAGTGAGGGAGAGGCTAATGCTCACAATGCCACAGGACAGCCAGACCCTTTCCAACTTCCACCGGGCACTCTTCAGTGAGCTCCTCAAACCAGGTCCTTAGGTGAGGGTTCCCTTAATTAGCTTAAAAATTGGATCTTTAGGAGTAGATGCCCCAGCTATGCCACAGCTGGGACCTCGATGAATAGAGGCTGACATCAGGAGAGCTTCTGTAGATGGCGGTAGCCCCCACCCAGATGGAACCCTGCTGTTCTAAATTTCAGACTATTTATATGCCTCTCCAGCCACCTACTGGGCACACCTCTCCAAGTATTGGCTGAAGCACACAAAATATTCAGGTTGAAATGTTTGGGTGGGGGATCTTGTAATAAAGGAAGGCACAGTCTCCAAAAGAGCAACAAGTAAAAAAAGGAGGTCTCCCCGGATTTCCCAGAAAGCAGGATACAGGGAAATTTTCACTTGCACAAAAAAAAAGAGATATAGTCGTATACAAAAGCAATATAAAGTAAAACCAACAACGTTTATTATACACCATTAAAATCTAGCAGAAACTTCTAAAAACATGTAATAAACGCTACCAGGCTTATTATACAACCAACAGAGCACTTGGAGGAAACAAGAGGTGATGGTATCGAAGCGTTTCACCCGAGATAGGCTTCTTCAGGATCCAATTCGTATTCACAGCTTTTTCACTGGCAAGTAATACAAACAATACATTATACTAACGCAGAATTACTACAGATTTATACATACCAATCCAAAATAAGGAGGAAAAGGTATATACTACAGCAACAAAATAAGAGGGACACCTGCAAGAAGGGAGAAAAAAAAAAAGAACAGGCTGTAAAAAGAGTCATGCTGGACCATGCTTGACTCTTTTTAGAGCCTGTTGTTGGCATGTATAAATCTGTAGTAATTCTGTGTTAGTATAATGTATTGTTTGTATTACTTACCAGTGAAAAAGCTGTGAATATGAATTGGATCCTGAAGAAGCTCATCTCGGGTGAAACGCGTCAATAGCATAACCTCTTGTTTCCTCCAAGTGCTTTGTTGGTTGTATAATAAGTCTGGTAGTGTTTACTACATGTTTTTAGAATTTACTTCTAAATTTTTATGGTGTATAATAAACGCTGTTGGTTTGTTGGTTCTACTTCATATTGCTTTTGTATATGACTGTATCTCTTTTTTTTTTTTTTTTTTGGACGTGTTAAATTCCCCTATTTCCCTGTATCTCTCTTTCCGGGAGATCCGTGGAGACCTCATTTTTAAATATTCAGGCCCATTTGCCTTGCTCAACCCTCTATGTTCCAGAAGCCTCTGGAAAACAGGGGAGAGCAATCAATCCTGCAACCTGTGAGATCCAGACAGCCAAAAGCAATCAACTGCATCACTGACTATAGAGGAACAAAAAAAACTAAATTTGCCTAACAGCCTATCAACAAACCCGGATGGTGCTACACTTGTCCCCATGCTGGGCTAGTAGATGTGGAAGTCTGCAAGAGGGCCTATTACAATCTGGAAGGCTCCTTTAAAATTAAGGTATCCAGCCCTCCTTCCTAAATTAACCACTTAAAGACCAGCCACCGCAGTTGTACTGTGGCAGGTTGGCTCTCCTGGGCGAATTGCCGTCATGGTATGTCCACTACGCAGCACGACGCCGGAGCTGATGCGCATGGCCGGCGGCTGCGATGTCCACCGGCGGCCCACGATCGCTCCTGAGAGAGACAGAACGGGGATCTGTCAATGTAAACAGACAAATCCCTGTTCTGTCAGGGGAGGATAGACAGATCGTCTGTTCCTAGTGATAAGGAACAGCGATCTGTCTCCTCTTCTAGTCACTACACTCCCCCCACAGTTAGAAACACCTCCCTAGGGAACACTTAACCCCTTGATCGCCCCCTAGTGTTAACCCCTCCCCTGTCAGTGACATTTATGCAGTAATCAGTGGCTATTTTTAGCTCTGATCGCGGTATAGATGTCAATGGTCCCAAAAAAGTGTCAAAAGTGTCTGATCTGTCCGCCGCAATGTCGCAGTCCATCTAAAAATCGCTGATCGCCGCCATTACTAGTGAAAAAAAAAAATAATAAAAATGCCATAAATCTATCCCCTATTTTGTAGGCGCTATAACTTTTGCACAAACCAATCAATATACACTTATTGCGATTTTTTTTTTTTTACCAAAAATATGTCGAAGAATACATATCGGCCTAAACTGATGCAGAATTTTTTTTTTTATTTATGGGATATTTATTATAGCAAAATGTAAAAATATATATTTTTTTTTCAAAATTGTCTTTTTTTGTTTATAGCGCAAAAAATAAAAACCGCAGAGGTGATCAAATAGCACCAACAAAAAAAAGCTCAATTTGTGGTACAACGTCGCACGACCGTGCAATTGCTACCCATACAATAACTTGTTATTCATTCACAAAAAGTGTAAAAAGAAAAAAACACCAACATTGAGAAAGTATTTTTTTTAAATAAAAGCGTGTCCCACGATGTAAATACAACGTCGATCGCATCATCCATAAATGTAGTTCCATGGCCGGTCACAACTCACGGACACAAACACTAAGTGCTCGTTTATACTCGCTTCAACATGTATCATTGGACGCGCTTTATTAAAGCATTCTGAATGCCAATCAAAGCTCCTGTTACTAAATAAAATGTTTACCTTACAGTCCTGTTCACACGTTGCGTTCGCTTCGCTTCAAAAATGATACCCCATGCCGCTTTCTTGGTGCTTCAAAACATCTCCAAATGCCTCCTGTGTCCAAAGGAGCTCCATCGGATACATCAGGAAGCTTCTGACATATGCTGGTGGTGCCACTCCTCTAAGGGCCCTCCATTACATATCTGGTGGGAATACCCTCCTATTCAAGATTTTTGGAATCAGATTTTTTGCGGCTCTATACTCCTGTTACAGGGGTGAATGCTCCTAACATGCCACAAATCACTTTGCTCTCTATTTTCCCAGGCTCTCTTAAATTTATCAAAAAAGGTCTCCTTAGGCACTGGTTGACAACAGCGAGATCGGTTATACCACGCCATTGGTGGACGGCACAGGTTCCTTCTCTGAGTGGGTTGCAGAGATGGACTATATTGAGAGGATGGAGTCCCTTTTGGCACATGAATTGGATACATACGAACAATGCCATCAAATATGGCTCTCTTGGAAGGTGTTTAGGGAGTCATCTGAAATGCGTAATCTATTATAGGATCCGAATATAGTTCTTGTGAAGCTTTGTATGGATATTCACCCCTGGCTGCTCTACTCTTTTTTTTTTTATATTTTTTATTTAATTCATTTTACAATGCCAAGCATATAGTACCAACCTCTTGACAATCTTTAAAACAAACATAAACACATTTTATTTGCATTCCCCCCCCCACCCTTACAACAGGGAGAAAAAAAATCTCCCCACTCTCTCTCTCCACTCCTATGACTCCATCATCAACAGATACCTCTCCGTTGTCCTAAATTCCAACCATTTCTGCCATCTCCTTTGGTATTTCTGCCCTAAGTCTTCCATCTGGTATTTTGACTCTTCCATGGCTCTCACCCGCTCCACTCTTGCTATCCAATCCTTTAACCTTGGGGCTTCCTGAGATTTCCAGTAGCATGGAATCAAAGCTTTAGCAGCGTTCAGAAGGTGTGGGACTAATGATTTTCTATATTGGGGTACATCCTTCTCTGTATCATGGAACAAACATATCCACAGGGTTTTTGTTTAACCCGTTCCCCCGTTATCTGCAATATTGCTTCTATAATATCCTCCCAGTAGGACTGTATTTTAGGACACCCCCACCAGAGGTGCGCAAAAGATTCCGGGCCTCCACAACCCCTCCAACAAGTTGGGGAGTTCTCTGACGTGAACTCGTGCGCCCTCTGGGGGGGTCACGTACCACCTTGCCATTAACTTATAACCCATTTCATATGTCTGCATATCTCTTGCTATTACTTGCGCCATTTTAAGAATCTTCACCCTATGTTCCTCATCGCTCAGGCACCCTATTTCTCCTTCCCACTTCTCTAAATAAGATGGGGGCCTACTTCCTACTACTCCCCTGAGTATTTTGTATATTTTAGATATACTCCTAGTTATGCACGAGGAGGAGCTTAGTCATTTTTCTATTGCTCTCAGTTGGTTTCTGCACCTTTTTTTTTTGTTTGTGTTATATTTCTTTTTTTCTTGGTTTGTAGATTTATTTATTTAGTGTGTTTGTCGATATTGATATCCTCTCTGGAGTTGTAGGTTTATACTAAAGACTAATGTGTTATGGCCCATAACCAGACATCCCAAGTCCCCCATGAGTCGCGGGAGTTTCCCGCATTTGGCTGCGGGCTGGACAGCACCCCTTGGCTTCCCTCTAGACCTGCACTTCTTCCTTACTGCCACTGGGTGCTGCTTGTAGATGCAGGTGAATTGGAATGTGATCATAGAGCATCCCCAGTTTGCTCTACCCGAGGCTGACTGTTCTTCATGTCCTACACCCCAAGGCATGCCACTGTTTGCTAATGTATATTGCAAATAGAAGTTTTTAGTAGATTATGCCCAAAGTCTTTATAATATTTGATGGTACAATGGCAGTCCTTGCAGATTCCTCTGTGAAGAGCTGAGCGCTGGGGATATGGCAGGAGAACTCGCCATAATATGACATTATACTTTCTATTACAAATTTAACTTGAAGTTTCCATGTTCCAGCCCTTACAGTTTTGCACTCTCCCTTCTATCTGAAGCAGACAGCACTCAGTCAAAAAACATTTACTAGTAAAACAATAAAAATAAGAGACACAGAATGCCTAGGTATGTCAAAAACTGCAAACTTTAATTGGCACTGATCAGGCTGCATTTAATTTGGGGGGTCGGCGCCGGCACGTCACCTCCCTGAAATTAGTTTTTGCAGGTTGGGATGTCTACCCATAACCTCCATTGGTATTGGAGGGAATGGGGGGGGGGGGGGTGAGGTATACTGTCCCCCTAGACCCAACAACTGGTGCTATGTCTCTCCCTTTCAGCTTTGAAACCGTATTGCTCAATTTGTGTACCAGCATCGGCCTACAAAGTATTTACAACGCTTTTTCCACATTTTGTTTGTGTTGCAGCCTTATTCCAAAATGGATTAAATTCATTATTTTCCTCAAAATTCTAACAACACCCCATAATGACAACCTGAAAGGAGTTTGTTTGAAATCTTTGCAAATGTATTAAAAAAAAAAAGAACAAATAAAATCCCTTATACAGTACATAAGTATTCACAGCCTTTGCTCAATACTTTGGTGAAGCACCAATTAAAGCCTCAAGTCTTTTTTGAGTATGATGCTACAAGCTTGGCACACCTATTTTTGGGCAGTTTCTCCCATCATTCTTTGCAGGACCTCTCAAGCTCCATCAGGTTGGATGGGGAGAGTGGGTGCACAGCCATTTTCAGATCTCTCCAGATTTGTTCAATCAGGTTCAAGTATGGGCCACTCAAAGACATTCACAGAGTTGTCCTGTAGCCCCTCTTTTGGTATCTCGGCTGTGTGCTTAGGGTTATCCTGTTGATGAACCTTCACCCCAGGTCCAGAGCTCTCTGAAGCAGGTTTTCATCAAAGATGTCTCTGTACATTGCTGTATTCATCCCTCCCTCAATCCTGACTAGTCTCCCATTTCCTGCCACTGAAAAACATCCCCTCAGCATGATGCTGCCACCACCATGCTTCATCTGTAAGGGTTGGTATTGGCCAGGTGATGAGCAGTGCCTGGTTTCCTCCAGACCACGGTGCTTGTCATTCAGGCCAAAGAGTTCAATCTTTGTTTCATCAGACCAAAGAATTTTGTTTCTCATGGTCTGAGAGTCCTTCAGGTGCCTCCTGGCAAACTCCAGGTGGTCTGTCATGTGCTTGTTACTGAGGAGTGTCTTTTGTCTATACACAGCAGGAGCTGTTCGACGGATACCGCGCACTTAATATCCGCCAGCACCTGTCGATCCTTCAGTACTGAGGGAGCATGGCGGGTCTGCCTATGTTAACAAGGCATAAAACAGAGAGGTGATAAGGGCGCTCTGGTGGAGGTGGGTAGCTGGTCAGAGGGATGATAGTGATGAGGTGGCACTTCTGGCAGCACTTTGGTTAGAGGAGAAGCAACTCTGAAGATATAAAAAAGGAAAAGAAAGGCGCCTCTAAGTGCAGTATGTCAAATTTAATAAAGTGCACAAAGGGTTAAAAGCACTTACAAGATTGTTAAACCAATCTTGTAAGTGCTTTTAACCCTTTGTGCACTTTATTAAATTTGACATACTGCACTTAGAGGCGCCTTTCTTTTCCTTTTTTATGTTAACAAGGCAGATCGCAGTTCTGTCAGGAGGGAAGGCATGGATCCTGTGTTCCTGCAAAGCAGGGACAAGGATCCATGTCTCACCCTAGTAAAAGCACCTCCCCCACAGTACACAGAAACACAGGCTAGGCACACAGTTAACCCTTTTATTGCCCCTGATGTCAACCCCTTCCCAGCCAGTGTCATTAGTACAGTGACAGTGCATATTTTTTAGAACTGATCACTGTATTAGTGGCACTGGTCTCCAAAAAGTGTCAGTTAGTGTCCGACTGCCCGCCGCAATATCACAGTCCCGCTGATCACCGCCATTACTAGTAAAACTTTTTTTTAAATAAATGAATAAAAATTTCCCATAGTTTGTAGACGCTATAACTTTTATGCAAACCAATCAATCTACGCTTATTGGGATTTTTTTTACCAAAAATATGTAGCAGAATACACATTGGCCTAAATTTATTAAGAAATTAGTTTTTTTTACATTTTTTTATTGGGTATATTTTAAAGCAGAAAGTAAAAAATATTGTTTTTTTTTGTCAAAATTGTCGCTCTTTTTTTGTTAATATCACAAAAAATAAAAACCGCAGAGGTGATCAAATACCACCAAAAGAAAGCTCTATTTGTGGGGAAAAAAGGACATAGATTTGGCCTGGTCATGAAGTGGGGTAAATCTTCCGGGGGGTGAGTGGTTAAATAAGGGCCACCTGTGTGACGCTTGTTTTTTCACAGACTGAATGACCTCACTAATCGAGTTCCACACTGCTATTGTTTTGAACATGCCCTTTTAATTATTGATTCAATTATTGATTTATGCATGCCATGACTGTTGGATCTGTTGGGTTTCTATTACTCTACTACACCTACTAGTAAATTATTTGCCATGTACAGTGTCTTGCAAAAGTATTCACCCCCCTTGGCTTTTTACCTATTTTGTTACATTACAGCCTTTAGTTCAATGTTTTTTTTAAATCTGAATTATATGTGATGGATCAGAACACAATATTCTAAGTTGATGAAGTAAAATTTGAGAAATATATACATAAAACTATTTTTCAGAAAGAAAAAACTGATAAAAACTGGCATGTGCATATGTATTCACCCCCTTTGTTATGAAGCCCATAAAAAGCTCTGGCGCAACCAATTACCTCCAGAAGTCACATAATTAGTGAAATGATGTCCACCTGTGTGCAATCTAAGTGTCACATGATCTGTCATTACATATACACACCTTTTTGAAAGGCCCCAGAGGCTGCAACACCTAAGCAAGAGGCACCACTAACCAAACACTGCCATGAAGACCAAGGAACTCTCCAAACAAGTAAGGGACAATGTTGTTGAGAAGTACAAGTCAGGGTTAGGTTTTAAAAAATATCCAAATCGTTGATGATCCCTAGGAGCACCATCAAATCTATCATAACCAAATGGAAAGAACATGGCACAACAGCAAACCTGCCAAGAGACGGCCGCACACCAAAACTCACGGACCGGGCAAGGAGGGCATTAATCAGAGAGGAAGCACAGAGACCTAAGGTAACCCTGGAGGAGCTGCAGAGTTCCACAGTAGAGACTGGAATATCTGTACATAGGACAACAATAAGCCGTACGCTCCATAGAGTTGGGCTTTATGGCAGAGTGGCCAGAAGAAAGCCATTACTTTCAGCAAAAAACAAAATGGCACGTTTTGAGTTTGTGAAAAGGCATGTGGGAGACTCCCAAAATGTATGGAGGGAGGTGCTCTGGTCTGATAAAAAAAAAATAGAATTTTTTGGCCATCAAAGAAAACGCTATGTCTGGCGCAAACCCAACACATCACATCACCCAAAGAACACCATCCAGTGAAACATGGTGGTGGCAGCATCATGCTGTGGGGATGTTTTTCAGCAGTCGGGACTGGGAAACTGGTCAGAGTTGAGGGAAAGATGGATGGTGCTAAATACAGGGATATTCTTGAGCAAAACCTGTAGCACTCTGTGTGTGATTTGAGGCTAGGATGGAGGTTCACCTTCCAGCAGGACAATGACCCCAAACACACTGCTAAAGCAACACTTGAGTGGTTTAAGGGGAAAATCATAAGCAAAAGATTGCCGCTCCAATCTCTCAAATCCGTATCAAGACACCCGCCCTAATGGAACTCACAGGTGCTGGCTCTGCACAAGCTTGTGGAAAGAGAAAAATATCCTGGACGGCCGCACACCATAGAAGACATCTTTATTGATATGAAGAAATAAAATCCAAATGCAGTCACCTCATGTACAGGGAGGAACAGGAAAGATAGCTAACATGTTTCACGCCCCATCATGGTGCTTATTCATAGCTGGTTTAAGGGGAAACATGTAAATGTATGGGAATGGAATAGTCAAAGCTCAGACCTCAATCCATTAGAAAATCTGTGGTCAAATTTAAATATTGCTGTTCACAAGCGCAAACCATCCAACTTGAAGGAGCTGGAACAGTTTTGCAAGGAGGAATGGGCAAAAATCCCAGTGGTAAGATGTGACAAGCTCATAGAGACTTATCCAAAGCGACTTGGAGCTGTGATAGCCGCAAAAGGTGGCTCTACAAAGTATTGACTTTAGGGTGGGTGAATAGTTATGCACATTGCCTGTTCTGTTATTTTGTCCTATTTGTTGTTTGCTTCACAATAAAAAAAAAAAATCTTCAAAGTTGTGGGCATGTTCTGTAAATTAAATGATGCAAATCCTCAAACAATCCATGTTAATTCCAGGTTGTGAGGCAACAAAACACGAAAAATGCCAAGGAGGGTGAATACTTTTGCAAGGCACTGTAGAAATATAATTTATACCAAGAACAGTGATTGATCTGGTTAGTATGCTGGACTGCTATTATTATTGAACACAACTGTGTTCTTGGAGTGTCTGGTGCCGATGTCACATCTGGAGTGCAGTGTGGAGCAGCAGGAAGGTGAGTGGAGTCCAGACTGGAGCAGAGCAACCAGCAGATGGCACACGTGGTGTGCAACATGGGACCGCTGTAGCAGAAGGTGAGTGGAGACCAGAGAGAGAGAGGACTGAGTGGCACAGGATCAGCAGAGCTGGGGGAGCAGAGCAGGAGAAACTAGCAGATGTCACATGTGTTGAGCAGTGTCGGAGAGCTATAGCGGGAGTTGAGCATGGACCGGAAAGGGAGGAGGATCAGTAAGCCAGAGGATCAGCAAAGTTGGGATTACTACCGAGTGGGAGATCAGCAGAGCAAGGGGTTACTACTGGGTAGGGCATTAGCAGAGCTAGGGGTAATACTGAGCAGGAGATCTGCGGAACAAAGGTACTACTGTGTGGGAGATCTGCTGAACGAAGGTACTAATGAGCAGGACATCTGCTGAATGAAGGTATTAATGAGCAGGAGATCTGCTGAATGAAGGTACTAATGAGCAGGAGATCTGCTGAATAAAGGTATTAATGAGCAGGAGATCTGCTGAATGAAGGTACTAATGAGCAGGAGATCTGCTGAATGAAGGTATTAATGAGCAGGAGATCTGCTGAATGAAGGTACTAATGAGCAGGAGATCTGCTGAATGAAGGTACTAATGAGCGGGAGATCTGCTGAATGAAGGTACTAATGAGCAGGAGATCTGCTGAATGAAGGTATTAATGAGCAGGACATCTGCTGAATGAAGGTATTAATGAGCAGGAGATCTGCTGAACGAAGGTACTAATGAGCAGGAGATCTGCTGAACGAAGGTATTAATGAGCTGGGCATCTGCTGAGTGGGGGTACTGTAAAACCTGGGTTCTCCAGGGCCCCTTTAAAACAAATAGAAAATCAACGCACACAGGGCATTCACCGAGCTTCATTAGAACTACAAAAAAGCATCACTGAAGCATCCCAGAAGAGTCATAAACACATCAAAAAAGCATGTTGAAGTGGTAGGCACTTTAATGTGTGTTAGGCCTCATGTACACTGCTGCTGCTAAACGGACATTTAGGAGCAGTTGGGCATTTTTTTCAACTGCTCCTGAACTCTCCTCTCTGTTATCTTATCAGTACATGTACACAGGGTCCTTTATAGTCGTTTATAGTCGTTTATAGGCAGTTGAGTTCAGGGGCCTTTTTTGGAAAGCAAAAAAATTAGTTCAGATGCTGAGTTTAGAGGCATTTAAAGCGCCAAACGCTTCTAAACGCGGTAACTCGCGTTTAGCAGCGTTTCGTTTACAGGCGTTTTTCATTTTTGGCTATTTTAAAAAAAAAATGTTTAAACCGTTTCTAAACGCAAACGCGGCAAAACGCCGCTAAGCGTGGCATGTAAACGCGGCAAAACGGACGTTTTAAACGTGGGTTACTATCTGTCAAGTTAAATCGTTCAGGAGAGGTTGTAAAAACGTCCCGTGTACATTAAGCCTTATGCCGCGTACACACGAGCGGAATTTCCGCCAGAAGGAGTCCAATGGGAGCTTCTCATTGTATATTCCGAACGTGTGTATGCCCCATCGGACTTTTTCTGTCGAAAATTCAGATGGACTTAGATAGAGAACTATATTTTTCAGACGGAACATATTACTATCGGAAAAACTGCTCGTCTGTATGCTGTTCCGACGCACCAAAAAAGACGCATGCTCTGAAGCAAGTACGAGACGGAAGCTATTGGCTACTGGCTATTGAACTTCCATTTTCTAGTCCCGTCGTACGTGCTGTACATCACTGCGTTCTGGCTGGTCGGAATTTGGTTTGACCATGTGTATGCAAGACAGCTTGAGCGGAATTCCGTCGTAAAAACCTTCAGAGTTTATTCCGACAGCAAAACCGGTCGTGTGTACAGGGCATAAGAGTGGATGTAAACATGAAATTTGAGCTGGGCACATATATCTCTAGTGTTTTCTTATCTCTCTTCAAAGCCCTATGTCCTGTAGCTTTCTCCTGCTCCGTTCTTCTGTTATCAGCCTGATAACTCCTGACAAGTTCTCCGACACATATGATAAAAGCAGCCTGAGTTTTGTGTTGGGGAGGATGCTGCAAATAGATTAGCAGAGTTCTAAACTATTCAACGAACAGAGCTGAACGTCTCTGCCTATGAGGAGAGGGGGTGTGTCCCTTTCCTCCAATCAGCTGTCTTGGCTTTATGCCCAGGCTGCACTGCAGTGCTAACCAGGAAGAGAAAATCTCCTAACAACGTTCAATTTCTAAAGAATATATATCAATTTTTAAAGAATATATAAAGCTGAAGAGAACAGATACACGCGTAAAACGTATTTGTTTCATCTCTGTGTATCTTCTGAGGCTGTTCACTTCACTGGGTGTATGTGAGGGTTTACATCCGCTTTAATGTTGAAGAAAGTGTAAATGAGCCCTTAGACCCACACCAAAGATCCTCTCCTGTCAGGGAGGGGGTGTAAACTGGCGAACCACTCAAGTTCAGGTGGAACTCATGGTGGATCCAAACCTGAAGCTCGTCCTTAATCTTCATTTTGCCTGGAATGTCCCCTATGGGTGATCAATAATGGACGATGATTACGTTGTTTGGTAGTAATAGTCATATGTCTTGGTAATAGTCATATGTCTTGTTTAACATCAGCCAATCAGGTGGTTCAAAAAAGCATCAGCCTGAAGTGCCATTTCTATCACCTGACTGCATACGTGTATGAGAAGGATGAAGTCACTTTATTGAGCTGCCATAATGGAAAAGACCATGTGCGGAGATAGAGATCGGGGCGCCCAAGGAAAGGTTTAGCTGTCCTTATTCTTCCCATTAAATCATTTTTTGATTTTTAAGATTTTTTTATGAACTGATTTTCACTCTTGTTCTCTGTCAATAATAATCATCTCTTGTCGCCATTGTGTGATCTCTCCTTGTTCTCCATTACTCCCCCTCCTCTGCCTGGACCCGTCCCCTATCCATGACTGATAACTTCCATGAACTTTGCCCATCTCCTTATCATTAAACCAACATACAGAGCTGGAGGAAACACACAACGAATTTACAGAGAATTAACATCGGGTTCTCCATCCCGAGGAGCCTCCAAAATGTGTACGGGGAAATGTTCTCGATTCGTCGGGCTGGGGCTATTGCCCATGGCGTTCATTGCCATCATCGCCAATGTGTTACTGATATTTCCTAATGGGGAGACCAAATGGACCGACCATATCACTATACAAGTCTGGTTGATGGCGGGTGTTGGAGGAGCTGGATTATTTGTGAGTAACAGGTTACCTTTATATATATAATGACAGAGATAGAAGGGAGCTATGAGTCTGTCCTCCTCCTGCAGGGTGATGTAGTATATACACTATTTTACCAAAAGTATTGGGACGCCTGCCTTTACACACACATGAACTTTAATGGCATCCCAGTCTTAGTCCGTAGGGTTCAATATTGAGTTGGCCCACCCTTTGCAGCTATAACAGCTTCACCTCTTCTGGGAAGGCTGTCCACAAGGTTTAGGAGTGTGTCTATGGCAATGTTTGACCATTCTTCCAGAAGCGCATTTTTTAGGTCAGGCACTGATGTGGACGAGAAGGCCTCGCTCGCAGTCTTCACTCTAATTCATCCCAAAGGTGTTGAGGTCAGGACTCTGTGTAGGCCAGTCAAGTTCCTCCACCCCAGACTCGCTCATCCATGTCTTTATGGACCTTGCTTTGTGCACTGGTTCGCAGTCATGTTGTAACAGGAAGGGGCCATCGCAAAACTTTTCTCACAAAGTTGGGAACATGAAATTGTCCAAAATGTCTTGGTATGCTGACGCCTTAAGAGTTCCCTTCATTGGAACTAAGGGGCCAAGCTCAACCCCTGAAAAACAACCCCCCACCATAATCCCTCCTCCACCAAATGATTTGGACCAGTGCCCAAAGCAAGGTCCATAAAGACATGGATGAGCGAGTTTGGAGTGAAGAAACTTGACTGGCCTGCACAAAGTCCTGACCTCAACCCAATAGAACACCTTTGGGATAAATTAGAGCAGAGACTGCAAGCTAGGCCTTCTTGTCCAACATCAGTGCCTGACTTCACAAATGTTCTTCTGGAAGAATGGTCAAACATTCCCATAGACACACTCCTAAACCTTGTGGACAGCCTTCCCAGAAGAGTTGAAGCTGTTATAGCTGTAAAGGGTGGGCCAACTCAATACTGGGATGCCATTAAAGTTGATGTGCATGTAAAGGCAGGCATCCCAATACTTTTGTTAATATAGTGTAAAAGGGAGTTATCAGTCTGCTCTTCCTGCAGGGTGACGTTGAATATATATGATTTTCATGCGGTAGTTTGCAATGTTTCTGATTTCTTTCTTGTATCCCTGTAGATGCTGTGTCCATCTTGCAACGCCATTCGGGCGGGTGGTAAAGGTTGCTGTGGGGAGGGATGCTGCGGAAATCGATGCCGGGTATGTCCTACTAAAATAATGTATTTTATGTGACTTTACTAAATTAAAGCAGAATTTAGAAATCAGGAAGATAATTGGAAATGCCCTCACTCCTCTTTAGATCCCTATTTAACCACCTGCTGAACACTCACAGTAAATATACTTTGAGCGGGCGGCAGGTACAGACATAGTCATGTACATGTAGGTGGATAGGCCTTCTTATAGGTTTGGGGTGCACCCCCCGCCGACCCGTGCTGTGATTGGACACAACACGAGTTTGGCAGCAGATTACAGCCAATGATTTTGGCTGAAACCTGATGATCAACTTTGTCCAATCACACACAGAGCTCTGTGTTTACAAACACACAGAACTCTGTGTAAATAGGAGCATCTGGCTGTTTCTTCTCACTGAAAAGCAGGGAGAAAGAACAGCCAGATTAGTAAGTAAAAGCAGCACACATTACACTTGTTGCTCACACAGTAAACCTCTTGATTGCCCCTTGATATCAACTTGTTCCCAGCCAGTGTCATTAGTACAGTGTACAGTATTATCACTGAGCACTCTATTAGCGTCATCAGCAATGTCAGTGTCAATTAGTGACCCTCCCAGCCAGGGCCGTCTTAATGACATCATGGGCCCTTAAGCAAAGTAATGCACTGGGGTACCTACCAGCCTGCCCCAATTTACCCACCTACTCTCAAGAATTCATATATAAATAGTTGATAGAATCAAACATGCATTTGTTAGTACTTTCAATAAAATTGATTTTAAATAATATAAAAACATTCCATAAATCAAAGACTAATTAACACAAAGGGCTCAGTACAGGGGTGGAGGCAGAAGGGCACAGTACAGGGGGGTCAGGAGGGCACAGTACAGGGGTGGAGGCAGAAGGGCACAGTACAGGGGGGTCAGGAGGGCACAGTACAGGGGTGGAGGCATAAGGGCAAAGTACAGGGGGGTCAGGAGGGCACAGTACAGGGGGGTCAGGAGGGCACAGTGCAGGGGGGTCAGGAGGGCACAGTACAGGGGTGGAGGCAGAAGGGCACAGTACAGGGGGCTCAGGAGGGCACAGTACGGGGGTGGAGGCAGAAGGGCACAGTACAGGGGGGTCAGGAGGGCACAGTACAGGGGGATCAGGAGGGCACAGTACAGGGGTGGAGGCAGAAGGGCACAGTACAGGGGGGTCAGGAGGGCACAGTACAGGGGGATCAGGAGGGCACAGTACAGGGGTGGAGGCAGAAGGGCACAGTACAGGGGGGTCAGGAGGGCACAGTACAGGGGGTGGAGGCAGAAGAGCACAGTAAAGGGGGGTCAGGAGGGCACACTACAGGGGTGGAGGCAGAAGGGCACAGTACAGGGGGTCAGGAGGGCACAGTACAGGGGTGGAGGCAGAAGGGCACAGTACAGGGGGGTCAGGAGGGCACAGTACAGGGGGATCAGGAGGGCACAGTACAGGGGGTGGAGGTGGAAGGGCACAGTACAGGGGGTCAGGAGGGCACAGTACAGGGGGATCAGGAGGGCACAGTACAGGGGGATCAGGAGGGCACAGTACAGGGGGTGGAGGCAGAAGGGCACAGTACAGGGGGTCAGGAGGGCACAGTACAGGTTCCGGAACACTGCTCAGGACACGGTCATCCTGGGACAGCTTAGTAAAAAGTGTGACTGGCCTGGCAAATCCGGGACAGTTGGCAAGTATGATGTAATGCAAGACTATCTGGGGGCCCCCCATGCACCTGGGGCCTCTGGGCAGTGCATTAAGACAGCCCTGCTTCCAGCCAGTGTCTGTTAGTGTCAGATTTTCCGCCACCCTATAACAGTCACACTATATTTCGCTGATCACCACCATTACAGTATAGTGTCTATAGCTGCGTAAATTCCAGTATATACAGTATACCATAGTTTGCATAGGATGCTATAACTTTCACACAAGCTAATTATTATACACTTAGTGGGATTTTTGTTTTACCAGAGACATGTAGAAGAATACGTTTTGGCCTACATTTTTGAGGCAATTAAATTTTTAGATTTTTTTTTTTTATTGGATGTGTTTTAGAACAGAAAGTAGAAAATATTGTTTTTTTTCCCCAAATTTTTGGTCTTTTTTTGTTTATATAATAGAAAATAAAAAATAAAACAGTGGTGATCAAATGCCACCAAAGAAAGCTCTATTTGTGTGAAAAAAAATGTAAATTTAATTTGGGTACAGTGTTGCATGACCGCGCAATTGCCAGTTAACGTAGAGCAGTTCTGAATAGTAAAAAACGCCCTGGTCTTGAAGGGGGTAAAATCTTTTCCGAAGGTCAAGTGGTTAAAGGATAAGTTCACCTTTGTACACTTTTTTTTTCTAAATTCCAGCTCCTCTATGGACCAATATAGCATTCATGTACTTTTTTTGCAAAAATATCAAAGCTTTCCATTAAATCTACAGACACATACTTTTCTTGTTTAACCGCTTCCGGACCAGCCGTCGCAGTTATACTGCGGCAGGTTGGCTCTCCTGCGCGATAAAACGTAATTGTACGTGGGCTCGCGAGGTCTGGATAGCAGGCGCGTGCCTACTGCACAGCGGGGGTACCGGAGCGATCGGAACCTTTTAGCTAGGAACCACGATCTGTCACTTCCTGTAGTTAGTCCCCTCCCCCCTTCAGTTAGAATCACCTCCCAGGGAACATAGTTAACCCCTTCACTGCCCCCTAGTGTTAACCCCTTCACTGCCAGTGACATTTTTACAGTAATCAATGCATTTTTAATCGCACTGATCGCTGTATTAATGCCAGTGGTTCCAAAAATGTGTCAAAATTGTCTGATGTGTCCGCCATAATGTCGCAGTCAAGAAAAAATCGCAAATCGCCGACATTACTAGTAAAAAAAAATAATAATAAAAATGCTATAAATCTATCCCCTGTTTTGTAGATGCTATAACTGCTATAAGATGCTATAACTTTTGCGCAAACCAATCAATATACGCTTATTGCGATTTTTTTTTTCATCAAAAAAATGTAGAAGAATACATATCGGCCTTAACTGATGAAGAAATTTGTTTTTTTATATATTTTTGGGGGATATTTATTATAGCAAAAAGTAAAAAATATTGCTTTCCTGACAGACTTCATTGGCAGCCTACGCGTGGGTGAACCCCACCTCCTCGCCAATGCTATAGGACCCCACGCCCATAAATTTGAGCTTACCGCTAGAGACTGCATTCCTTTTTTTGTCCTCCTCATTTGGACCTACAAACAGTGCACTTATGTTTACGGACGTCCAATCGATCGAGGTTGATGCCGGGCATACCTTCTAACGGTGTCAGGATAGCCCAGGGCCCAGCCATGGGCGGGGGCGTGGCTCCAGGCCTCTGTGTCCGGTGGTGAGAAAATAATGGTTGGCTACCTATAGGTCTAAGACCTGGAAACCCAAGCCACACCCCAATTTTCGGAGAAAAATGGAAAAGGTGCCCCAGGGATTGTATGGGCAAGGGATGAAGCCAAGTGGAAGAGTAGGAAACGGGTATAAAGAAATATTCCAAAGTTTTATTATACAAACATAGTTCACATAAAATCATTGTTATAAAAACAAGACAACAACAATGGTCATGCTATAACATTATACAGCTAGCTTCTGAATCCTAGGAAGAGTCTCATGGTAGGAGGCCAAATAAATCCTATGAAATTCAGAAATCCCAACATGCTTCGGAGTAAATTGTTACATTCCTTCTTCAGGGGTGATTAACCAGTTGCTGACCGCCGCAAGCCGATATACGTCGGCACAATAAGTGCGAAACGCGTCAGCTATTTTTGTACCAGCCCACAGTGGTGTTCTGTGTACCCCATGATCCTGTATTTTTAATAAAAAGAAGGATTTATCCATTCCGGTGTGCGGCTGTCCAGGTCTTCTTGTTCTCTTCTACTTGCATCAGCATTCAGCCAGCACCTGGGGCTCTTCTCTTCCTGGAGGTAATGAGACACAAGCACTCTGGTTTAAGCCCCTCTTTGAGCGGAGGATCCCACATCATACGTCGGCACAATGGCAGCGGTGGTCAAATGGGCATACCTGTACGTCCCCTTTAAGAGCCAGGGATAGCAGGCGCGTGCGCCCGCCGCGTACAGCGTGGCCGTGCTCGCGGGACCAATGGACTCCATGTCCGCCGGTCTCCCGGCGATCGTGTCACGGAGCCCCAGAACGGGGAAGTGTAAACAAGGCATTTCCCCGTTCTGGCTTGTGTCATGACAGAGATCACTGCTCCCTGTCATTGGGAGCAGTGATCGCTGTCATGTGACTTGAAGCCCACCCCCCCCACAGTTAGAATCACTCCCTAGGACACACTTAACCCCTTCAACGCCCCCTAGTGGTTAACCCCTTCCCTGCCAGTGTCATTTACACAGTAATCAGTGCATTTTTATAGCACTGATCGCTGCATAAATGACAATGGTTCCAAAATAGTGTCAAAACTGTCCGATGTGTCTGCCATAATGTCGCAGTCCTGATAAAAATCCAATGAAAAAAAAACAAAACATAAAACTATCCCCTATTTTGTGGACACTATAACTTTTGCTCAAACCAATCAATATACGCTTATTGCGATTTTTTTTTTACCAAAAATATGTAGAAGAATACATATCGGCCTAAACTGAGATAAAAAAATATTTTTTTTAATATTTTTGGGGGGGATATTTATTATAGCAAAGAGTAAAAAATAATGCATTTTTTTCAAAATTGTCGCTCTTTTTTTTGTTTATAGCGCAAAATATAAAAACCGCAGAAGTGATCAAATACCACCAAAAGAAAGCTCTATTTGTGGGAAAAAAAGGACGTCAATTTTGTTTGGGTGCAACGTCGCACGACCGCGCAATTGTCAGTGAAAGCGACGCAGCGCCGAATCGCAAAAAGTGCTCTGGTCAGGAAGGGGGTAAAATCTTCCGGGGCTGAAGTGGTTAAAGATAAGCTGTATTATCTGGCATAGAAATAGATAAGGGAGATTAATTAAAGTATTATATATAAGCAAGATTTGGGAAAACAGCATGGCGAATATTAAGGGGCGATTAGTTAAAATCTGAAAATACTTACAGGCAAATTGACCGTATAGAGAAGGTTCACTTGCACATTAGAGACCACTTTCAGGCAGGATCGGCGTCACCCTACAATCCCATCATCCATGTCACACCAGGATATTTTTAGGGTAGTGTAAGATCTTTATGGTTCATCGAATTTCTACATAATGTAGAAAAAGCAGAAGTAAAAGATGTCACCTGCCACAGGAGAGGGTGAGGAAAGGGGAAGGGGGCAGAGGGGAAGGGAAGGGACATGGAAAGGTAGGGTGAGGCAAGGAACGCAATCAGGGCAAAGGAGTCCACAAGGATCAGTAAAATGCCGCAAGGAAACTCCCTAAACATAAAAAGAGTAGAATGTGACATAAGTACTGTATATACTCGAGTATAAGTCGAATTTTTCAGCACATTTTTTTGTGCTGAAAGTGCCCCCCTCGACTTATACTCGAGTCAAGCACTTTTCTGCAGCAAAAAATGTCATTTTTCCGAACCGACTTTGGGGCCCCGTATCTCAGGGCCACTTGGTGCTAGGAGCCCCAAATTTGGTGTGCAAACCCATATCCAAAGCTGAAGTTCCTAGCACTAAATGGCCCCGAGATACGGGGCCCCAAAATCGGTTTGGAAAATGTCATTCTCTGTTGCAGAAAGGTGCTTGACATTTTCTGAACCGATTTTGGGGCCCCATATCTCAGGGCCACTTGGTGCTAGGAACCCCAGCTTTGGAAATATTTTGGTGCTAGTTTCACTGGGTTAGCACACCAAATTTGGGGTTCTTGGAACTAAGTGACCCCGAGATACGGGGCCCCAAATTTGGTCAACTGTGTCCATCTGCAGCAATGTCATTTCGGGACCCTTTGGGTTCAGAGACCCCAAATTTTGGCTGCAGCTAGGGGGCATCTAGGAACACTTAACAGCTGAGTTTGAAGTTCAGGGGACCTATGGCTGCAAATGGGCACAGTGAGGCTGCAAATGGGCATTGTTGACCCTCTTTTCCACTTACAGTAGCTGTTGCATTTCTCACCCTCGTCTTATACTCGGGTCAATAAGTTTTTCCCATTTTTTTAAGTAAATTTTTTAAGTAAATTAGGGCCTCGACTTATACTCAGAACGACTTATACTCGAGTATATACGGTATATGGATAATTTATCAGGGAATAACTCCCAAGGTAGACTGTATACATAATCATAAAGAATAAGCTAATAGTGGTGCATGAACAAGTAAGGCAACACTAGAGAAAATATATGCTTAAATATGGTAATCAGAGTAGGTAATTAACCAAACGTATTTGAAAGATCAGGTTGGATTGAGTATCCCAAGCATTGTGTGTCATGAAACACCCAAAAGTAATTGCCAGTAATTGCCAGTAACAGTATGTTCTCCCTGAAGAAATTACACTTTGCTACAATGTAAAGTAGTGAGTGTACAGCTTGTATAACAGTGTAAATTTGCTGTCCCCTCAAAATAACTCAACACACAGCCATTAATGTCTAAACCGCTGGCTACAAAAAGTGAGTACACCCCTAAGTGAAAATGTCCAAATTGGGCCCAATTAGCCATTTTCCCTCCCCGGTGTCATGTGACTCGTTAGTGTTACAAGGTCTCAGGTGTGAATGGGGAGCAGGTGTGTTAAATTTGGTGTTATCGCTCTCACTCTCTCATACTGGTCACTGGAAGTTCAACATGGCACCTCATGGCAAAGAACTCTCTGAGGATCTGAAAAAAAATAATTGTTGCTCCACATAAAGATGGTCTAGGCTATAAGAAGATTGCCAAGACCCTGAAACTGAGCTGCAGCATGGTGGCCAAGACCATACAGCGGTTTACCAGGACAGGTGTCACTCAGAACAGGCCTCGCCATGGTCTACCAAAGAAGTTGAGTTCACGTGCTCAACGTCATATCCAGAGGTTGTCTTTGGGGAACCTCTGGAATATTCACACTACTCACATTGGAATAAAAATTAATAGATCAGAATCAATTCGGATCATACGTTAAGTCGTTACGTTATTTTGGATGCTTCAAATATTAACAAAAGGCTCAAACTATCACATCCCGTCATCCAAATTAATGAATGAATTTGATGTTTTCGTTATAATTGATTTTGGATTTGTTGAAATTTGTTACTATTGTGATCCAGAGATTCAGATACATCCGAATCTCTGAAGTCCTCAGTTTGATTTGTAACTAAATGTATCACACATGTCTAACCAGCTCTGATGCACGTAAAGCCAGCTTTCATAGATGTGAAAGGTATATATGTATAAATATATATTGAATTTGTGATTGCAGCTGCTGTACACAAAGTGCTAACACTTGACAAATGAAAATAAAAAGGAAATTACAGCGCTCACAATATATACAAGTCAAATTAACAAGGGAAAAACGTCCATATAAATTGTGCAGATGTTCTCCATGCAATAAAGTGCAGTATTGCTTCAAACTTCAAGGTGCATTACACACCCCTCCTGTGTCCCCACTCACCAAAAGAAATGGACCCCTTGGCTTTTCAGTCCAGGAGTCAATCAGGCTAACGCGTTGGCCATAAATGGCTAATCACAGGAGGATCCAAGGTATTCTTTCCCAATCGTGATGATCATGGGTGGATAGTGACACCAAAAAATTAAAGAAAGGTTAATATTTTCTCAGCCTGTAAGTTACCTATCCACGTTGCGGAATAAAACGTGTTTTAACTGTACTTCACTATTAACCTTTCTTTCATTTTTTGGTGTCACTATCCACCCATGATCATCACGATTGGGAAAGAATTCCAGTGGATCCTCCAGTAATTAGCCATTTATGGCCAATGCTTTAGCCTGATTGACTCCTGGACTGAAAAGCCAAGGGGTCAATTTCTTTTGGTGAGTGGGGACACAGGAGGGGAGTGTGATTCACCTTGAAGTTTGAAGCACTACTGCACTTTATTGCTTGGAGCACATCTGCCCAATTTACAGTGCCTTGCAAAAGTATTCACCCCCTTGGCTTTTACCTGTTTGTTACATTACAGCCTTTAGTTCAATGTTTTTTTAATATGAATTATATGTGATGGATCAAAACACAATAGTCCAAGTTGGTGAAGTAAAATTAGAAAAATATATACATAAAACTATTTTTCAGAAATAAAAAACTGATAATTGCCATGTGCGTATGTATTCACCCCCTGTGTTATGAAGCCCATAAAAAGCTCTGGTTTAACCAATTACCTTCAGAAGTCACATAATTAGTGAAATGATGTCCACTTGTGTGCAATCTAAGTGTCACATGATCTGTCATTACATATACACACCTTTTTGAAAGGCTCCAGAGGCTGCAACACCTAAGAGGCACCACTAACCAAACACTGCCATGAAGACCAAGGAACTCTCCAAACAAGTAAGGGACAATGTTGTTGAGAAGTACAAGTCAGGGTTAGATTATAAAAAAAAATATCCAAATCTTTGATGATCCCTAGGAGCACCATCAAATCTATCATAACCAAATTGAAAGAACATGGCATGACAGCAAAGCTGCCAAGAGACGGCCGCACACCAAAACTCACGGACCGGGCAAGGAGGGCATTAATCAGAGAGGAGCACAGAGACCTAAGGTAACCCTGGAGGAGCTACAGAGTTCCACAGCAGAGACTGGAGTATCTGTACATAGGACGACAATAAGCCGTACGCTACATAGAGTTGGGCTTTATGGCAGAGTGGCCAGAAGAAAGACATTACTTTCAGCAAAAAACAAAATGGCACGTTTTGAGTTTGTGAAAAGGCATGTGGGAGACTCCCAAAATGTATGGAGGAAGGTGCTCTGGTCTGATGAGACTAAAATTGAACTTTTTGGCCATCATGGAAAACACAATGTCTGGAGCAAACCCAACACATCACCCAAAGAACACCATCCCCCCCAATGAAACATGGTGGTGGCAGCATCATGCTGTGGGGATGTTTTTCAGCAGTTGGGACTGGGAAACTGGTCAGAGTTGAGGGAAAGATGGAAAGGTGCTAAATACAGGGAAATTCTTGAGCAAAACCTGTACCACTCTGTGTGTGATTTGAGGCTAGGACGGAGGTTCACCTTCCAGCAGGACAATTAACCTCAAACACACTGCTAAAGCAACATTTGAGTGGTTTAAGGGGAAACATGTAAATGTATGGGAATGGCCTAGTCAAAGCCCAGACCTCAATCCAATAGAAAATCTGTAGACAGACTTAAAGATTGCTGTTCACAAGAGCAAACCATCCAACTTGAAGGAGCTGGAGCAGTTTTGCAAGGAGGAATGGACAAAAATCCCAGTGGTAAGATGTGGATAGCTCATAGAGACGTATCCAAAGCGACTTGGAGCTGTGATAGCCGCAAAAGGTGGCTCTACAAAGTATTGACTTTAGAGGGGGGTGAATAGTTTTGCACATTGACTTTTTCTGTTATTTTGTCCTATTTGTTGTTTGCTTCACAATAAAAAAAAAACATCTTCAAAGTTCTGGGCATGTTCTGTAAATTAAATGATGCAAATCCTCAAGCAATCCAGGTTAATTCCAGGTTGTGACCCAACAAAGGATTCCCTTCTGATGGTGGAATCTTCTTTGTTATTAACAACTTAACCCTTGCGGCATGTAATAACAATAACATTTTATATTTTACAAGTTATATGATATGCAGGGCCGCTGATAGGGGTAGACCACCAGTCCTCCTGTGGGGGGCCCAGGCACACAGGGGGGCCCAAAAAGCATGGGGAATCGGTGCAGTTGGGCGGAGCAGCAATTACAGAAGGATGCCCCGTGCGGCTCTCTGCAGCAGCTGAAAGCCATTTTCACCCAGTCAAGCCAGCTTTCAGCTGCTGCAGGGAGGGACACAGACACAGGGCATCGTCCCTGTAATTGCTTCCCCAGCATTGATCCCCCTCCCTCTTCTGCTTGCTTCTGATCCTCACCCCGTATGTCCCCCTTTCACTTTGCCGCAATCCCCCCATCCTCCCATCCTGCTGCACTGCAGGCTTCCCTGTCCTGTAAAAAAATAACAAACTATACAAAACATTATGATTAAACACTGTAATAAATCATTTTAAAAATTGTAAAATAAGATGATTTTTAACCTTTTTGAACATTAAAAAAATATATATAAATTTTTTTTCTTCAAATATTAAAAACAATTAAGAAAGGTCTAATTCACACAGGGTTTCTGTTATGTTTCCACTAATAATGATTTTAGTGTATTTAAAGTTGTGCATGCCTGCGCAATGGCGACAAACGACGTCAATTTTACTATCCATAGATGATGCTTTAACCACTTGCCGACTGCTTACCGCACTTTTACTGCGGCACTATGGCGCGAAGCGACGTACCTGTACGTCATTTAGTGCAATAGACACTGGGGGGCACCGGTGCTGCCAGAGGCACTGTTGTGGACACAGGGGACGCCAATCATTGGGTCCGATGGACAGAGATCTGCCTACGTAAACAAGGCAGATCGCCGTTCTGACAGGGAAGAAGATAGAGATCTTGTGATAATGTCACTGGTTCCCAAAAAAGTGTCAAAAGTGTCAGTTAGGTATCCAATTTGTCCGCCGCAATGTTGCAGTCCCTCTAAAAATCGCTGATCGCTGCCAATACTAGTAAAAAACAAAAAGGAAGAAAAATGGCATAAAAATATCCCATGGTTTGTAGATGCGATAACTTTTGCGCAAACCAATCAATATACGATTATTGGGATTTTTTTACCAAAAACATGTAGCAGAATACATATTGGCCTAAATTGATGAAGAAATTTTATATACATCTATATAGTTCAGATCAAAATGAGGAACAAATGAGGAGGAAGGAGGGACAGAGGGACATTGCTCTAAATCAGGGACAGTTGGGAGATATGGATCTGGGATATAAGACCCTAGATCCCTCCTCTGCCCTTAAAAGCCTTCAAAACACCAAGGTCAGTATGATCAAATGCTTTTCATTTTTGGAAATGCCGCCATTTACATTCGGGTAAACCAGAAGTCGTGGTACGGTCTTCGCTTCTGGGTTACTATATTGTAGAGCCCAGTCTGGGCTTTGTTCGGCTCTGTGATCAGCTGGCAGGTCGATCGGGACTCCCAGTGGCACTGGAGATCCTGATAATGGGAGTAGGCCCCATCCCACTGCTTGTAAAAAGAGAGACGACTGTTGGCTCTAAAAAATGGTACCGGGACGACGCCCGTAGCTGCAGTTTTTTTCCAGTATAACCCCTTGATGTCTAGCGACACATGGATACATCACTGGTCGGCAAGTGGTTCCTTTTTGGATAGAGTGGAGAAGCAATAAAACACTTGGTAGGTTTTTATTCCTTTCTCTGCCCCCAATAAGGAGATTTCCCCTCTCTATTTGTCAGGTTTACTGTTATCATTGAAAGTGAAAGTAAAAGAAAATCTCAAATTTTGGGTTGTCCCCAGAACAATAATAAAGGAGAAATCTTTTAATGGGAACACTAGTTCCTGTGACCTGGGGGTCCCCAATGAATTCCCCTAATTTGCAGGGATTTCCTATTACTTCCTGTTTGGCTATGGGACAGGAAGCAAAGGGAAATCTCCTCAAAGGAACACAGATGGCAAAAAAAAAAAATCTGACAAGGGTTATAACCCTCCCTTGCTCTATCCAAATTGAAAAAAAAAAAAAAAAAAGTTTTGCCTTTAGTTCTAATTTAATACATTCCAATTTTTGTACTATGGCTTAGCAATGCATGGAATGATGGTATTCAAGGTGCTTGCTCTATATCCTACAAGTAACATTCTACTCTAGCTTCCTAGCAATCACATGTGGTCTTCCTGTTTGAAGGGTTGCTGCAGAGTAAATGTTGAACTAGGGCCTGATCTAGGGGTGGTGCTGGGGGTGGGTTATGCCCCCCAGATTTTGGACTTGCCCCTCCCCCAAGACCAGTGGCATCAGCAGGGTCCTATAATGAGGCACTAAAGTCCAGTCGAACCATCATGGTGCACATAGCCACAAGGATAAAATTAATATATTTGCACCCCCATATCAGACAGGCTAGATCCGGCTCTGTGATGAATTGGTAAGAGATCCTTTAGATTACTTTATCAGTTCAGTTGGGCAGTTTGGATTCACTGGTAAAGCCAATTGCCGCTTCTGAGTAAACCTCATTTCAGACCCAAGTGGCTGAATTTGCCATGGTCCTGACTATTATGCCCTGTACACACGATTGGACTTTCTGCCAACAAAACCGTGGATTTTTGTTCGCAGGTTGTTGGCTCAAACTTGTCTTGCATACACACAGGCACACAAATGTTGGCCAAAGATTCAGAATGTGAGAACGCGGTGACATACAGGACGTACGACGAGCGGAGAAAAAGGAAGTTCAATAGCCAGTGCGGCTCCTTCTGCTTGATTCAGAGCATGCATGAACTTTTGTGCGCTGGACTTGTGTACACACGATCGGACTTTCCGACAACAAAGTTTTGTTGGCGGAAAATTTGAGAACCTGCTAGCAAACATTTGTTGGTGGAAAGTCAGACAGCAAATGTTCGATGGAGCCTACACACGGTCGGACTTTCCGACAACAAGCTCACATCCAACATATACCGTCGGAAAATCCGACCGTGTGTATGCGGCATTACACACTTTTACTCATACGCATATTTTCATTATCATAAATACAGTTGATCTTAACACTAAACCAAACATGACCGCTAACACTTAATCAACCCCTACAGACTCAAATGGTTGGCACTAAAAGCCACCAATCCGGCACCCAAAGATTGATGTTGAAAATCAGTGATCTGGAAATATAACCACCATGAAAATATGGATTAGCAAATATGGCAAACATGTAAAAACTTGACTTTCACGTAAACTTTGAAATACCATGTTGTTGCCTTTTAATTTAGTCTTAATAATGGCAACCAAACCTTGACATGCACAATACATACTTTATCTTTTTATATATTTTTCCTTCCTACATTTATGTGATTATTATCTGCTATTTCCGTTTTTATTATACTTTTTTTTTTTTTTGTGAGTGTTATTGAGATCTTTCCCTGCATATATTGGCCTCCCCCGTTTTTTAATTAAATACATTTTTTTTTTATGATTCATTTCTTTACATCAATCTGGCTCATCTGGTCTTGCCATAGGATTCTGCTCTATTTTTAGACGCATTATTAAAACATACTCTGTAGGCTAAATCTTCTGCTGGTCAGTTGATTGACATTTTTTACATTTTTTTTAATTTTAGGTATAATATAATATATTTTGTTATTGAAATATTAATAGAGTGATATGGATGTCACTACCTATTTTCTTCAACAAGATGGGTTTTTTTTGTTTACTCATTGTTTAGTTACTTCCTGCTGACCATATGTGCACAGGTAATTTCTCTTCCGCTTGCACCTCTATTTATACCTTCAGCATGGTGCATGTCATTTAGCCACACCCCTGACGACGTCAAATGTATGACGAAGCGCGTGGGGAGGTGCCTAACGTGATGTCACTATGTACAGCGGCTACCAGAGGGAAAGGAACCTGTCGCTGACATTTTGATAGCTGCAGCTTTATGACATTGTGATGCCTGTCTTTTCCTTCTCAAATGTGAGTGGTTTTCTTTACGTTTTTTCATAAACGTTTAACGTTTAACGTCTTTTTTAAGAACATACTGCACTATGAGTTTTTACATTTTATACGTCGCCATGTACTGAGATTAATTTTGGAATGGAGTCAGGAGGCCATGTGTTATCATTCATTGTGAATCCACTTAGGGTTTATCCCCTAAAGTGCTTCCGGCTTTTCATTTCTTTGAAAGCCAATAACCTCTGGCAAGCAGCCACCTCTACTTTCACTTCCACAGGACTTTTGGGGAGTCTTCTTGCTTTGTCTTTTTTGGAGCTTGCCCTTTTTGGAACTGTGTCTTCTGGTTTTTTTACATGTTTGCCATATTTGCTAATCCATATTTTCATGGTCGTTATATTTCCAGTTCACTAGTTTTCAACATCAATCTTTGGGTGCCGGATTGGTGGCTTTTAGTGCCAACCATTTGAGTCTGTAGGGGTTGATATATATCAACACTTATGCATGGATTCTTTAAAAGGACTGATTTTTTGTTTTATATATTTTTGGTGTAAATTACAATATACTTTGCAGTAATGTTCCTATATTCTGATTTTTTCATCTGTGTTTCCTGCCCTATTTCAGATGTTGCGGTCCATGATATCTTCAATCTTTGGTGGTCTGGGGAGCTTCTACTGCCTGGCGGTCTCTGGGACAGCTCTGAATGATGGACCATTGTGTAACTTCAACAATCAGACCGGCAAGGCAGCAGATTGGGGTTACCACTTCAAGCAGATGGAGTAAGAACACAACTCTAATAACCATGAAAAAGACTCAGTCATATTTTTAAACTGTCATTAAAGAACAGAATAAGTAAATACAGTATCTTACAAAAGTAAGTACACCCCTCACATTTATGTAAATATTTTATTCTTCCTTTTCATGTGACAACACTGAAGAAATGACACTTTGCTACAATGTAAAGTAGTGAGTGTACAGCTTGTATAACAGTGTAAATTTTCTGTCCCCTCAAAATAACGGAACAAACAGCCATTAATGTCTACACCGCTGGAAACAAAAGTGAGTACACCCCTAAGTGAAAATGTCCAAATTGGGCCCAATTAGCCATTTTCCCTCCCCGGTGTCATGTGACTTGTTAGTGTTACAAGGTCTCAGGTGTGAATGGAGAGCAGGTGTGTTAAATTTGGTTTTATCGCTCTCACTCTCTCATACTGGTTACTGGACGTTCAACATGGCACCTCATGGCAAAAAACTCTCTGAGGATCTGAAAAAAAAATTGTTGCTCTACATAAAGATGCCTAGGCTATAAGAAGATTGGCAAGACCCTGAAACTGAGCTGCAGCACGGTGGCCAAGACCATACAGTGGTTTAACAGGACATGTTCCACTCAGAACAGGCCTCGCCATGGTCGACCAAAGAAGTTGAGTGCACGTGCTCAGCGTCATATCCAGAGGTTGTCTTTGGGAAATAGACGTATGAGTGCTGCCAGCATTGCTGCATAGGTTGAAGGGGTGGGGGGTCAGCCTGTCAGTGCTCAGACCATACGCCACACACTATATCAAATTAGTCTGCATGGCTGTCGTCCCAGAAGGAAGCCTCTTCTAAAGATGATGCACAAGAAAGCCAGCAAACAGTTTGCTTAAGGCATACAGACAAGGACATGGATTATTGGAACCCTGTCCTGTGGTCTGATGAGACCAAGATAAACTTATTTGGTTCAGATGGTGTCAAGTGTGTGTGGCGGCAACCAGGTGAGGAGTACAAAGACAAGTGTGTCTTTCCTACAGTCAATCATGGTGGTGGGAGTGTCATAGTCTGGGGCTGCATGAGTGCTGCCGCCACTGGGGAGCTACAGTTCATTGAGGGAACCATGAATGCCAACATGTACTGTGACATACTGAAGCAGAGCATGATCCCCTCCCTTCAGAGACTGGGCCGCAGGGCAGTATTCCAACATGATAACGACTCCAAACACACCTCCAAGATGACCACTGCCTTGCTAAAGAAGCTGAGGGTAAAAGTGATGGACTGGCCAAGCATGTCTCCAGACCTAAACCCTATTGAGCATCTGTGGGGCATCCTCAAATGGAAGGTGGAGGAGTGCAAGGTCTCTAACATCCACCAGCTCTGTTATGTCGTCATGGAGGAGTAGAGGAAGACTCCAGTGGTCACCAGTGAAGCTCTGGTGAAATCCATGCCTAAGAGGGTTAAGGCAGTGCTGGAAAATAATGGTGGCCACACAAAATAACCCAATTTGGACATTTTCACTTAGGGGTGTACACACTTTTGTTGCCAGCAGTTTAGACATTAATGGCTGTGTGTTGAGTTATTTTGAGGGGACAGCAAATTTACACTGTTATACAAGCTGTACACTCACTACTTTACATTGTAGCAAAGTGTCATTTTTCAGTGTTGTCACATGAGAAGATAGAATAAAATATTTACAAAAAGTCAGGGGTATACTCATTTTTGTGAGATACTGTACATCTCCTGCCGCCCATAGTCCTCAATCCTCTCTGATCCTAGGATATGGTCCTCCGAGGTTTGCTGGGAAACCAACATTTCAGGTAGTATCGATCTCCTGGGTCCTCTTCAGCTCTCAATTGGTTCCTCCTGATGACCTCCACATCAGTGCTTTATCTTCTAATAAGTGGAGGTCATCGAGAGAGGAACCAGTGAGCAATGCAGGGGCCCATAGATATTGACTCTTCTAAAAATGTTGGTTTCCCAGCAGACCTTGTGGGAATTTTTCTTTAGCTGCAAAGTTAAGTAAAGCAGAGAACATACGTATTCAGACTCTTCTTTACAAGTATATGATTTGCTCAAAAACTTTAATGGTGTGAGCTGTTTTTAACAGCCACCACAAGAGAAGTTTAAAAGCATTTAAAGAGTATAATCATATGAACCTTAGGAGATTGTCAGAAATGTAGATATGTAAAGAAAAACTATAATGGAATGTTATAATTTTTTTTTTACGTTAATACATTTTTAAGTAACGTTTTATTGCTGTTTTTGTTATAATTATATAAAAAGATGATCCGCACACCAATAGTTGCTCTTAAAAAATCTTCATCTTTATTCAGAAACCACAGTCCACAACCACAGATAAAGTCAGTTGATGTGTTTCAGCCTATGAGGCCTTAGTTATAACAGTGTTATGACTAAGGCCTCATAGGCTGAAAAGCGTCAACTGATTTTACCTGTGGTCGTTGACTGCGGTTTCTAAAAAAAGATGAAGATTTTTTAAGAGCAACTCATCTTCCTTTGCCTTCAAAACAGCATCACATCTTCTAGGTACACTTGCACACAGTTTTTGAAGGAACTCAGCAGGTAGGTTGTTCCAAACATCTTGGAGAACTAACCACAGATTTTCTGTGGCTGTCGGCTGCCTCAAAATCCTTCTGTCTATTCTTGTAGTCCAAGACTGCATGATGTTGATATCAGGGCTCTGTGGGGGCCAAGCCATCACTTCCAGGACTCCTTGTTCTTCCTTACACTAAGGATAGTTCCTAATTGCATTGGCTGTATGTTTGGGGTTGTTGTCCTGCTGCAGAATAAATTTGAGGCCAATCACACAACTCCCTGATGGTATGGCATGATGCATAAGCATCTGCTTGTATTTCTAATATATCTATTATTCTTATTTTTTTTCTTGAATGGATTTTAATGCACACAAACAGAATATAATACACACTAATTCATCCCAAAAGGTGTTCTATCGGGTTGAGGTCAGGACTCTGTTTTCCCACAAAGTTGGGAGCATGAAATTGTCTAGAATGTCTTGGTATGCTAATGCCTTAGAAGTTCCCTACACAGGAACTAAGGGTCCAAGGCCAACCCCTGAAAAACAACCCCACACCATAATCCCCCCTCCACCAAATGATTTGGAGGGGTGGCCCAATACTTTTGGCAATATAGTGTGGATGAGAGAGTTTGGGTTGGAGGAGCTTGGCTGGCCTGCACAGAGTCCAGGCCTCAACTTGATAGAACACCTTTGGGATGAATTGGAGCATAGACTGATAGTCAGGCCTTCTCGTCCAACATCAGTGCCTGACCTCACAAATGTGCTTCTGGAAGAATGGTCAAACATTCCCATAGACAGACTCCTAAACCTTGTGGGCAGCCTTCCCAGAAGAGTTGAAGCTGTTATAGCTGCAAAGGGTGGGCCAACTCAATATTGAAGCCTACAGACTAAGACTGGGATGCCATTAAAGTTCATGTGCGTGTAAAGGCAGACGTCCCAATACTTTAGACAATATAGTTTGTATATATATATAATTTTTTTTTACCAAATTAGAAATGTCCTTGGAAATACATCATACACAATGATGTATGAAATGTAATGGATTGTCAACATATGGTGTAATTATGTTTATAATTTAAATTTTTATTGGGTGGGGGGGCTTATTTATACATTTCAGATATTTACTTTTGACTGATACTTCCATAGGACAGGCATGTGAGTAACCCTTTCTGCTTTCTATTTTATTCCTAGATACAATTATCTTTTTAACAAATCCTCGTGGGACCTCTGCGTCCAGCCCCCGAACATCGTCCTTTGGCACATCGTCCTCTTCTCCATACTCCTGGGGTTGGGAGTCTTGGAATTCGTCCTCTGTGCCATTCAGATTATCAATGGTCTCTTTGGAATCATGTGTGGGGACTGCCGGAAGAAAGGAAATGTGAGTATACCAAGCTGGGCTCAGTTCAGACTATATGGTACACCAAAATGGACATCTGTTGACATTATTAGAACTTACAGTACTGCATGGCCAAAAATATGTGGCTACCCCTCCAAATTGTATGGTTCAGGTGCTTCCAGTGAAGGGTACTGTTAATATTACAGCATACAAAGCCTTTTTAGACAAGTGTGCTCTTCCAACCTTGTAGTAACAGTTTGGTGAAGACCCTTTTCTGTTCCAGCAGGACTCTGCCCCTGTGTACAAAGCCAACTCAATAATAACACAGTTTGATGAGTTTGGTGTGGAGTTATGATGAATAACGGTTCGGTCTGAATCCAAATTCAATTGAAATCAATCAGCTGCATCCAATACCGTTGACATAATATGTCCATGTGTGGCTATATTATATCAATGATGTCAGAAGTATCCCCTCTCTGTAGCTGTAGCTGTGGTGTGCAGAATACCTTGACCGCAGCCCACTGTGCCGGGACTGACAGCTTCCTTTTGGCTTTGTTTGGATGCCAAGCTCATCCCTAGTGTGAAGGAATTCGAGTGGCCTACACAAAGCCCTGACCTCAAACCTACTTAACACCATTTCATACAACACCAGGACCTGACCGTTAAAATGTTCTTTTTCGCTGAATGAGCTGAGTTAACAACAGACACATTCCGAAATCTTGTGGAAAACCTTCCCATAGGAATAGAGGATGTTAGAGTTGCAAAGAGGAGACCAACTGCGTATTAATGCCCATGGGATTGGAATGAGATGTCCAACAAGTTCCTATAAGTGGTCAAGTGTCCACAAACCTTTGGCTACAGTATATAGTTTACTAAATATTATTACACTCCACTATAAGGTATAAGCTACAGTATATATACTGTGTATTAGGGATGCACTGATACACAGTTTTTTAAGAGTGATCTCCGATACCGATTACCGATACCTATTTTTATTCTATGGAGCCAATTTACATACAGTATCTCACAAAAGTGAGTACACCCCGCACATTTTTGAAAATATTTTATTACATCTTCTCATGTGACAACACTGAAGAAATTATACGTTGCAATGTAAAGTAGTGAGTGTACGGCTTGTATAACAGTGTAAATTGGCTGTCCCCTCAAAATAAGGTCTCGGTTGTGAATGGGGAGTGAATGGGGAGCAGGTGTGTTAAATTTGGTGTTATCGCTCTCACTCTCTCATACTGGTCACTAGAAGTTCAACATGGCACCTCATGGCAAAGAACTCTCTGAAGATCTGAAAAAAAGAATTGTTGCTCTACATAAAGATGGCCTAGGCTATAAGAAGATGGCCAAGACCCTGAAACTGAGCTGCGGCACAGTGGCCAAGACCATACAGCAGTTTAACAGGATGGGTTCCTCTCAGAACAGGCCTCGCCATGGTCAACCAAAGAAGTTGAGTGATAAACTGGAACTGATTCTGGACAGCCGCGCTCTTGAAAAATAGCCTTATTTATTGGGAATAATTCACATCAAAATCAAAGATTGAAAGATCAATCAAAGATGAAAATCACAGCGAACAGAAGAGCTGACGTTTCGCACTAACACTAACAGGAGGGATCGTTAGAGCTTACAATCTAAAAGGGAGGGTCAAGAGAAGGTAATAGCTGTGGGGGATGTTCAGATGAAGAAAATTAAAATGCAGTTAGGTGTGGGTAGGATAGGCTTCTCTGAAGAGGAGGGTTTTCACCATGAATGCCAACATGTACTGTGACATACTGAAGCAGAGCATGATCCCCTCCTATCAGAGACTGGGCCGCAGGGCAGTATTCCTACATGATAACGACCCCAAACACAACTCCAAGATGAACATTGCCTTGCTAAAGAAGCTGAAGGTAAAGGTGATGGACTGGCCAAGCGTGTCTCCAGACCTAAACCCTATTGATCATCTGTGGGGCATCCTCAAACGGAAGGTGGAGGAGTGCAAGGTCTCTAACATCCACCAGCTCCATGATGTCGTCATGGAGGAGTGGAACAGGACTCCAGTGGCAACCTGTGAAGCTCTGGTGAACTCCATGCCCAAGAGGGTTAAGGCAGTGCTGGAAAATAATGGTGGCCACATATAATATTGACACTTTGGGCCCAATTTGGACATTTTCACTTAGGGGTGTACTCACTTTTGTTGCCAGCAGTTTAGACATTAATGGCTGTGTGTTAAGTTATTTTGAGGGGAGAGCAAATGTACATTGTTATACAAGCTGTACACTCACTACTTTACATTGTAGCAAAGTGTAATTTCTTCAGTGTTGCCACATGAAAAGATATAATAAAATATTTACAAAAATGTGAGGGGTGTACTCACTTTTGTGAGATACTGTATGTGCAGGCTAGCTACAGTGTGATTTTAAAAAGAGCCAGGTACAATTTTCAGTCCAGTTCAGGTGCAATTTCCAGTGTCATACACTTTAAAAATATGCAACTGAACCGCTGAATGAAATTGCACCAGACTGATTTTACAAATTGCACTGAAAGCGGCACATATGTGAACCCGGTTTTACAGTCTACGAACTTGAAGGCATCGGTTTTAGTATCGGAGCATTTGCATGAGTACAGGTTTGCCTTGGTGACCATTGCCACTGGGCCCAAAGTTGATAGGAAATTTTACAGTTGCCACCTGGTACCGTAGGTGAGGGGAAATTCTTCCAATGGGGACACCGATAAAAGTAATAACTGTCTAAGAGGAAATTCCTCATACCTGTCATCAAAGGGTCAGTTATAAAAGAAGGCCAGTCCCGTAAAAGAAGCCCATCTATAATATAAATTTCCAGTGGCCCATGTAAAATGCTGCTGCTTCATTGCTTTCTGGTTGCCAAAGTTGGCTCAATCTGTATTTAGTGGTTCCTCCTGCTGGCTGGTATATCCTGTGGTGGGGAAACCACTGTGTGTCATTGTAGGAGCAGCTATTCACATATCTGGAAGTAAAAAAATACCATAAGTGTTTTTTAAGACAAAGGCTGCCAGAAAGGTAACCCGTGATGGGAACTGTGCTGGCAGGGTTACTTTAATGCAGTGCATGATATAATATGTTTTACTGCAATTAATGGGGTCTGAATGGGTCCTGAAGGAGCTAAAACAATGGTAGGACAACAGATCTGAGATAAAGCACCTGTCAGGGTCTGGACTTGAACCTGGGACTTCTGCTGTGTCTGGTAATGACTCTTCTTGCTGAGCCACCTGGAATGTTGAACAGTGCCCTGGAAATTTCCTTA